>RXPK01005205.1:0-30346 GCA_004143645.1 Protaetia brevitarsis | reverse complement strand
ACACACATTAAAAACATATTTTCGATAACTTTACTCTGGAAGTAGTATTTTATCAATAAAAGCGCTAAGATATAATAAAAGGCAAGGGTTTTGGAAACTCGTCACAATTAATTAAAATAAAACTACATACATTTGGCCAAATCTCATGAATAAAAATAATGTTTAAAGCCTTATATCTAATCTATTTTTTTTTTTTTGATAGATATTCAAGTTTTTAAATATATGATTTAATTTTTTTTGCAATTTTTTTAGAAAAAATCACACCAAACACATTTCAATAGAGTTAAATTGTTACCATGAAGATTTAAACTTTATAAATCCCTCCCCAGAGTTCTTAGAAACATTTCCAGAATGTTGTATAACATAACCTAAAATCCTCCTCAATCGAAATATGTAATACAAAATTCACCACACACACCACACCTAATAAATTTCGAAAATATATACAAGATACACGGTAACATAACACTTAATAAAAGCTCAAACATACAAAACATGAATACGTGGCCTTTCCTCGGATTGCATCGTGTCCAATTGCCATAATCGTTGTAGCACGAATACACTTGCATCGTTGTGAGAAGGAGCGTGTGATTCGTGCCGCATGCCGCCTGTGTCACATCGCCGGCCTTACAATACACGATTCCTCGGAGTGAGTACATGTTCGTCCTCAATACCACCGAGACCCAACTCCCCATGTATGGTGCTTCCCCAAGCGAACATTTCACCTTCTGGACGTGCCTCGTACGAATGTCATTTCTTTCTAGAAAGACGAGCACCGATTCGTAGATATAGTTATTTACCTTGCTTCTAGAATTGTCTATTTACCAACAATAATACCGTGATAAGCGTAAGATTATTTTTTTTTCAGTTCACACAGGGTCCCGATGAGATTATCGTCACTTGCACATCGTTTATGTCTCTTTAACGTATCGATTAGAGGGCCGAAATCTATATACACCTGGAATTTCATGTATTTATTGAATAAACAAGTAATGCTTCAAATCTGACATTAAAAATTGACTTATAAATGAGGTTATTTGTCACGGAATTGTTGAAGCGCACGCGCGTTCATATAAAAATTATTGCTAAATCATGTGTAAACTCATGCATTATAATTAAGAAGCAAAGTATGTTTATAAGAGGATTATTCTTAATTTACTAGTGATTTTGTAATCTGCACTATCTTTTTATTTTAAATTATTTTGTACTCTGCCATCTCCCGGGGTTACAAATCAACTAAAATATAAAGCGACCTGTAATGTAAATTACATTGTTTTTGTGTATTAAATTGTCGTATTTTCTAAAATATTTTAAATGAAATCTTAACTCTAGATGTACGAATAAGTTTTAATATTTCTGTTAAAATTTATTCGCAAATTCTCGTTCTGAAGTTTTATTTACAGTCTCCTAGGAAAGCTCTGAAGTTGAAATCTAGCAGATCGTGCTATATTTTAGTTAATGGAAATTGCACTACAGATGGCTCTACTTGGACATTATGGTAAGCAGGAACCAGTAGTTAACGTAACTATTTTAAATGGAATTATACTGAATACACATTCTTTTTTTCCAAATGGTATTAAACATAATTGAAAGATTTCAGTAATCCAATGATCAATACTTAAATGATTGTAATAATTTATCATTAATTTTCCGTCATTCGATTATGTCCAAACACTACCTTTGGTGTTTTTTTTTGTAATTTATTAATAATCGTTCATGCATCATAATGAACTGGCTCGGAATTTGAGGGATTTAACTGGAAACTCGACGATGGATTCAAAAAGTTTAGAAATAGTATTTAAAATTGCATAATGGAAATGTAGCAAATAACATAATATTGCAAAATTTAAAAGGTGTAGGTTTATCTGCTACTATAAAAATCCAGAGATGGTATTGGCTGCTTGACGTATTTATTTGCACAATCCTGATATATTTGTAGTAAGTATTTTAAATGCTAACTTTAAATGTATAATAAAATTCTCTGCATTGGGGTAAATAAAGCAACAAAATGTGATTTTATGTGTTTTTTTTATTGAAATTATCTTAAAACCCTTTTACAATCGAATAAACTTAACGGAACACGTAACAGATACTTTGCAACAAATTATATCAATAAGAATACATACAAAGAATGCTCTAAGACTGTTTTATAAATCCAATTAATTAATTTACAGTTTTCAAAAGTTGTTTTGTCAAGCCCAAGCGTTTTTATATAAAGAACATTCAAGATATATCCACAAACATTTTTAGTAACTTAAATAAAGAAGGATGAAGTTATGTATTTATAACATTTTGTCAAATATTTCAATTTAGTGTAGTGACATTTTTATTTCGGACATAAATGTTAGCATATTTTGTATGTATTCTCTCGTTTTTTATTCGTACTTTGCACGTTTATACTAATTATCTTACTAATAATGCAACAAGAGATTTATAATAAACAATATAAAATAAAATTTGCTGAAAATTTAATAGACGCCATATTAGTCTCTATATATGTTTTCATCTTATTATATATATATAATTTTATATTTCATATAAAATTTCACAATAAGTTCAATATATTTTTATATATATTTATTTGCCATTTCGTGGCATTTTGATTTACACCTATAAATAATGTGACTTCTTTTCTTAATGATACTATATCTTTTTTTCTTTACATAGATTTATTTACTTTATTTCCACTTATATAAGAACATTTACAAAATCACAAGCCTATATACACTTCACTCAATGAGACTTTAAACACAGATTATAATTTTTTTAAATATGTATTAGAAAAAAAAGCATTTGAAAAGTTATTTTTGATATACATAAAATTTCATAACATAAATGATAGTAAGAAAGATAAAAAAATGTGTCCAATCCATAGACAAGAATATAACTATTAGAAAGAGTATAGACCATATTGCGCATTCGCGAACTTTCAGATTGTATAGAAACCGCCATTTTGATGTATAGATCAGCTGTTGTTGTAGTAGTTTTGTTTGGGAGGTTTATAAAACGCATTGTTTTTAAGGTTATTCATGTTTTTATATATTTGTTATACTATTATTTCGATTAAAGTTGTTTAGTAATTAGTAGTTTATTAAAGTGTAGTTGAATTATTAAATAATACGTTGTTAGTAAATAATTTATTTCGTTGGACCATTTTTTAAAATTTTAAGAGAGTTAAGTGTTAAGAGAATCAAGAACATTTAGTGAAGTGTGTGGTATTATTACTGTGAATAATTAGATGTGAATTAGCGTTTATGTTGTAGAATGTCTTGCTGTGTACCGGGATGTAAAAGCATCCATAGATTGGTATCCCCTGATGACAACATCATTTTCCATCAGTAAGAGCCAACTATAATCTAGCTACTTGTTATGGGTATGTGGTATAACTATTGCATTCTCCTTTGTGAAGAGTGCTTGTTGTAGTTAACGTCTGCTGCAAATAATCTGAGAGAAAATAAATATACACTGTCGCAATGAAGGAATAAAGGTATTTCTGCACTGTTGACACAAAACATAGACATGACATGTATTCTATTTCAGATGGATTAATAGTCAGCTGATCGAGAGATTAAGAATATGTATTGGTAATTTCAGCACATCGCAGACGGTTCCTTGAAGAACATCCGATCTTATTTACAAAAGTGATTATTGAGTGCTATTGTAAAATACGGCTTCATAGTTTGGTGAAATTAACACAAGAACTGTAAGTCGAATTAGTAAGAAAAAAATTAAACAAACTTATATTGTTTACGCCAATAAAGAAATTTCATATGACATAATGTGGTATTTACTATACCCAGAAATATGAAATAACCAAAAACTTCAAATTCAAGTATTAGTGTATTAGCTTTACATTTGAATAAATAAAAATGATATCATGTAATGTCTTTCTAGCAGTAAAAAATACAATTTCTTGTATGTATATAGTACAATACTAGTGTAAAAGGGAGTATAAGCATTTTTATTTATTTTTTTATTTTAAAATATTATCATTACGTCCTGTTTTATTTAAATTATTTTTTCACGACCTGTCATACATCAAAATGGCGGCTCCATGTGATCTGACATTGCGCATTCTAAGCTCTATCTGTGTATTTATCCTTGTCTATGGTCCAATCTGCCAATGCTCTTTAATGTAAAGTAGTAGCCACCGGTGCAGTTAGGTACAACTGGATATTAAAGAGTATTCCGAAATTGAACCTATTTTTATCGTTATTTTTGGCTTACGTCTCCCTGTATATAATTGATATTTGAATCGACCAAGTGATTTTATTTAATGAACCTGTATTTAAAGCAGCATAGTTGGATCAATTGCATCGTGTACGAATACACAAACTGATCTCTTGCAACATTGCAACGTTTTCTACGATTTGGGCGATTTGATTCTATTAATTTCTCATCTGTCTTCTTCGTTATAAATTCGTAATGGGTGTGTTGTTTGTGTGAACGCGATGTGAATTAGATTAAACAATAATAGAGGCAAGGTTTTCTCCTATTAATTTCTGGCTTTATACATCAGTATGTAAGTACTTTGTTGTACAGTTCGTTTCATTTAAATTATCGATCTGACATATGTTGTCAGTCACGTCATTCAATTATTAATTTGCTCTAATTGGCACGCTGTTGTTCTCGGGTAAGCTCTGACGTCCAGAGTCGACGATGTGCCAATACAGATCGGGAGGCCGATGTCCAGATTTTGGTCATATTTCTAGTATGGTATCTTGTTCGGCTAGGCTGTCCGAAAATAAGGAGTGACTGCTGCCGGGTATTGGTTCCGGTAATCCGTCGTCGAGAACTTCCGTCACTTCTTCGAATTTACTGCTGCAAAGTGACGTAAATATATTAATACAACATTTAATATAATAAAGAATCATTATACAACGTGTTCTGATATAAGTTCAGTTTGTTATAAAGGACGACGTACTACGTGCAGTTCAGTTTGCTATAGACGTCGCAGTGTATGCAAATTTCTCGTGTCGCAAAACGTAAACAAACCATTAGGTTATTAACTGTCAAATACTTCTGACAGGTGATAACAAACTCTAAAATAACATTTACGTTAATATTAGTGATGATTCTTTTTGAAATCAGAATTTAAAGTATGTTATCATGATAGCAGTGGAAAAAAAATAACAAAAAAGCACAAGTGAGTACAATAATTTAATCCGGACCATTATCGCTTTAAGTATTCAGAGTAAGATTAGTATGCAGTTTCTTCTCTATCCAAACAGTCTCTCGATTTACTACTACTTCTGAATTCCGTTTCTAATATGTTGTACACAAGTTACGTCAAATTTCCAGACTAATTTAATTCAATCCCGCTTTATACAATTGTATGCATCCTCCGATCTGCCATATTTCATCATTGTTTCGTACAAACTTCCTTTTTCTTTGAGAACGAATAATATCTACCACAACAATGTGCGTTTCAACCATAGAAAATGTCTTTTTCTTTAAGAGCACTGTTCAAATTGTTTAATATGTTATGTTAGTCTAAAATATGTATGTGAAAGAACCACTTCTGTAAACAATATTTGCATATACTCACTGTTTTCGTACATGTCATAAATTGTGTTTCCAATAGCACATTGACAATGAGTAGAGTGGATTCAATTTTTACAACATTTATTTCATATGCATTTTTCGTTTTGGGTTGGGATGTAATTCCTTGTTTACTCATGGATGAAATTTTGCTTATGTTTGCAACATAAATGTTTTAGAACACTCGTTAACTCTTAAAACCGAATACTGTAAAGAATATGACATTAAATAGTGGATTTAGTCCTCGCACGAAAGTTAACGGAGTAATGGTCCGTTGTTACTTGCTTCTGCGTGAAATACACGATTAACGAAACTAAGAAACTCCTTCGAATTGTACACAATGGTTTCGAGTATGGTTTAGTTGTAATAACTACTTATTTTAAATAAATATATACCAAGTATAAACGCAAATTCCCACACTTTACTGCCAATGCAGAATATAACCCTTTGACAGTTGACAGCAACAACTAAATTGGTGGGAATACATTGGGAAGATGTGACAAGCATGCAATTTGAAAAGCAGTAGGCACCAACATAGTACCTTTAATTGAACATGAATAAGTTATATGTTAGTTGGTTATTTTAATAATATGGTATTGCATGGCCCGAATTTGCAAGTAATGACGTACCTCGTCTGTTATAGTAAATGGAGTATAAGGAATTCCTTCGTAACTCCTCAACAATAACAGATGAGAATAGGTCACCTTACACTATTTTGACATCTCTAAACTCTCTTGTTTCAAATAAAAGTGGTTCCAAATCGATAACATTAACAGTTATAAAGATATAAGCACTTAAAATTAGCCGCTTGAACACTAAAAGGCGTTTTTTAGCGATTACGGTTTGAAGTAATTTGATGCGGTTACAAGACGTTTGTTATTTTGGCGACAAATTAATGACGTCACTTTAAATCCGGTGAACTTTGGTTTGTCAAACTCGCTAACCGTAGCAGAGTTTGAACCAGTTAACTTTAGGAGGTTATGTTAATGTTGTCATAAGCTTATTGGTCGCTGCAATAATTAGCACTTACTTATTAAAATTGTGCGTGACATCTAAATTGTTAATGGAGATGAAGATTAATTAACAATATTAATACAGTGGCGTTCTTTTGGTCAAATGTGAAATTTTGATAAAAGTATAGATTTCTTTTATTATTGTATTTGTCACAATTGAAACGGCTACGTTGAATCGATCCCCAGTACTTAAAGAACATTTTTTCTTTAGTCAGTTCTTGATTACTACCATGATATAACTTCTCTGGTATTAAGTAACTAATTTCTTTAACTGCGCAAGAATGCAACGCCAATACGGAAGTGTTGATAGAAATTGTACCTACTGGAGACAATTTGCAACCCAGCCATTACTATACGATATCCTAAAATGTTTTTTTTTTTTTCATTTCAATACCAATATTAAGAAAATGTAGTTAAATTTGTGGATATTAATATGATGTTGAAGATTGATCTCTCACAACGAGTGCTGGCATTTTCCAATTCCACAAGATTTAATAAAATTGTACACAACTCTATCTGTCATTTTGTAAGATCTAAATCGTCCTAAGCAAACCGAATTTATTTTGGTCAAATGACGTAATCCTAAATTGATCTAAACCACTTGAAACCTAGTTTTGTCGCAAAAAAAACGCCTTAAGCAAACTAAAATGCTACGTCAACGATTAACCTTAGTAAAAATATAGCAAGCTTGACATCACCATACGATCTGCAGTGCGTCATCTACTATCTCCGCACGGAACTAGTGTTAGGACCTATTCTGCTATGGCGGGAGATTCGAACATAGTATCAGTTGTATTACTGATCTTGAAATTCTTTTTTTGAGTAAACTAACTTCATTTTCTTCGAATGCTGTTTTATGTATGCATATATATTTGAAATACAGAGTAATTTTATTATATACAGAGAGATTTCTCGTAATCGATGTGTCTCGTGGGTTTTTCATTACTCTGAACATATAATGTTAATTAATATTTTTGTAATTTTTGAACATCAACGGGGATTAAGCATGCTTTAAATGTTTTTTTTTTTTAACATTGGAAGGGGTAAGTTTTTCTTCTTTTTTTTTTCATCGCCGGAGGAGAATGCTTTAAAAATGTTTTAAATGATTTTTTTTTTTGTATAATCGGGGAAAGGGACGAGAAGGGAAAAGATATGATTTTTTTTGAACAATAAAAATATTTTTTGGTTTTAGATTGCCAGGGATCAGAGGGGGGGCAAAGATTTTTTTTTTCTAAATGATGTTTTCTTTTCTTTTTTTCAAACATTAAAAGTGTTTAAAATTATATTTTTTCTTAACATTGAAAGAGGGCAAAGGGGGGGTGGGATGATTTTTCTGAAATGTTAATTTTTTTTCAAAATATTAGAAAGAAAGATGCATTATAAATGTTTTAAATTATATTTTTTTAACATTGGAAGGGATAAGAGGGGGAGGGTATGATTTTTTTTTGATTTTTTTTTAAATAATTTTGTTATTTAAAACATCAGGAAGAAACACGCATTAAAAATGTTGCAACTAATATGTTTTTGGTAATATTGGAAGGGGTGAGAGAGGGAGGGGGATAATTTTTTTTAAATGATTTTTTTTTAAAAAACATCGGGTAGAAAATACATTAAAAATGTTATAATAAATCATATCATTTTTTTTTTTTGTAATATTGGAAGAGGCGAGAGTGGGAGGAGGTTTTTTGAATGATAATTTTTTTCGTTTTCTTTCAAAACATCGCGAAGGAAGATGCGTTAAAAATGTTTTAAATCATATTGCTTTTACATTGAAAGGGGTGAGAGGGGGAGGGGATGATTTTTTTAAATGACATTTTTTTCCGAAACATTAGTAAGAATATAATATATAGCTTATAAGGTTAGCAATATCTATAATAAAATTCCTGAAGAATTTAAAACCTTGAATTTGTCTACATTTAAAAAACAAATGAAAATGTATCTGTTGAAATTTAATTACGTCGTGTGTGCGTGCCATCTGAAGCAATCTCTTTATTTCTTTATTTAACAAATCACATTTCCACTGTTGCCCTTAGATAAGTACACTTATTTTTGTGTATGTGCTTCCAAATATATATTTACCTTGTGTTCATTACAGAATTTGGATTTAAGTTTAGATTTAGGCAACTTGATCCATTTCTTCAGTTTCACTTAATCCAGGTTCAATGGAAGAACAATTCAACTATTTTAGTTGTAATTGAATTGAATCTTGTGATCTTCTTGTCTTGATAATGTTAGGTACACTAGCGACACTTTCTAATTGTACGACCTACAGCATAAAATAGAGCCTAAATATGTAGCATGGGTAATAGACGGCTTATGCATTCACTGCCGTCTTCGAAATATATAAACACAGATGTGCGGTATCTGTTTTTTTTTTGTAGTAAATCTACTTTAAATGTAAGGAAGAATGCAGTAAGTAAACATAGAAAACCATTGAACTTATAAAATAGCGAGAAATAAATACATCAAAGGCGCATACTTATGCCTGCCGACTTCCCTCGGTTAGCACAATTCGAAGTTTCTCAATTACTTACCTTAAATATAATATTGTATACGAACAGATGTTTTGTTTTCTTTACACATTCCTACAGTTTTACTAAATATGTTTGTGTTTTTTAATCCAATTAATTCAAAATAATTGTTTTCATATCTATTTTTAATTCGCGGCGGCTCCTTTCTTCGATATTAACATAATGAATAATTAATATCTGTATATATATATATATAGAAGAAAAAGTAGTGGATTAAAATTTATCCTCCGTGAATTGAAATTATCCTAATATCGGTAAATAATATTTTCACTATATAAATAGACTTAGGGTTCTTTTAAATTTCTTTATTAAATTCCGAAACGTCACTGAAGGCAATTTAATAAAGAAATTTAAAAGAACCCTAAGTCTATTTATACAGTGAAAATATTATTTACCTATATATATATACATATACATATATATAAAGTAATCATTAATTATTCATTTAAACCTGCATTTTATATTTATACCTATCACTGCTGTTCGATTTAGGACTAATTCAAAATTTCTATTTCCTTTCAAAAATATTGTGAGACTTTTGAGGTAAAATCTTTGGAACTAGGGAATTTATAAACGAAAAACGAAATATTATTTTTTTTTTTTTTTTATTTTAACACTCGTAGCCGACTAGTAACCCGTCCTTCTAACTCCAGGCTTCTGCCACAATATGTCCACCCGCAAAACAGAAGTGGACGGGTTTCTGTGGCAGTATGGGGTTGGATATCATATGCAGGACCTGGCACTATTTGGGATATCAATGGTCACTTGACAGCATTACAATATCGCGATATTTTGGAGAATATTATGTTGCCATCGGTAACATCGCTTTATGATCAGTTTACATTTCAACATGACAACTCCCCAATCCATACTGCCTCAGGTTGTCCAGCAATGGACTGCTAATAATAACTTGGAGTATTGAATTGGCCAGCGCGAAGCCCAGACCTATAATCCAATAGAAACCTTTGGGGTTTAATAAAAAATAAGATGAGGGAAAAACGGCATAAGAACGAAGAGACAGGAATCTACTGTGGCAACAAATCGTGCACGAATGGGAACAAGTGAGTGAGGAGTATTGCCATACATTAATAGAGTCTATGCCGTCAAGATTGGATGAACTAATTCAAAATAACGGCGGATGGACGCATTACTAATAAGCTTCAGCGACCACCTCACGAAAAATGGAAGTAGTAATAATGCTTATTACAATATTGTTTAATATCTTGCACACGAGCTGTCGCAACTTAGTTAATGTTTACAGTAATACTGAAAAAAAGTATTTTATTCATAACCGAGATATACTTCACTGATTTCAGTTTAGCTGAATAGTTTAAATGTTTTCATGCGATTCATTTTGATACTTTTATTATTATTTACATACGTATAAAAATGAATAAAAGTAATAAAACCCATTTATATTGCTATTTATTGTATAATTAACATGCCTTTGGTTTAGTCCTAGTCGTAGTTCAACTGTAAAATGAAAATACCTTTTTAAACCCATTTAATAAGACTACAGTTATTGGAAATACTTCAAACATCAAATAAATTTATTCCTACGCAAAGATAACAAATACAGTCTAAGTTTTTTTAAAATAACCGACAGAGAGACCGCACATCTGTGTTTACATATTTCGAAGCGGCCAGTTACTGCATAAATCCGTCTACTATCCACGCTAAACATATGGGCTCTATTTTACCCTGTAGGTCGTACAATTAGAAAGTGTCGCTAGTGTACCTCCGGATATACAGGTGTCCCACCGAACTGGAACATTAGATTTTTTTAGAAATTTGATTTGGAAACTTCCAGTGTATACATGGCCCACTGTGATCTATTTAAGGAAAATATTTCAACTTTAGAGCACTTTCGGTATTTCGGAAGGACAGTAGTTCCCGTGTTTGTCGCTAGATAGCGCTATTGCTTGCCGCTAGATGACGCTGTCGACCGTTACAGTGGCGCCATCTGTCGACACGTTTTGGAACTAATTTTTGTCAGTTTTCATGTGGCGTCGATTTCAATAATTCCAGTGTTTGCCGCTAGATGGCGCCGTCCGCCGTTACAGTGGCGCCATCTGTCGACACGTTTTGGAACTAATTTTTGTCAGTTTTCATGTGGCGTCGATTTCAATAATTCCAGTGTTTGCCGCTAGATGGCGCTGTCCGCCGTTACAGTGGCGCCATCTGTCGACACATTTTTGAACTAATTTTTGACAGGTTTCATGTGGCGTCGATTCCAGTAGTTCCCGTGTTCGCCGCTAGATGGCGCTGTCCGCCGTTACAGCGGCGCCATCTGTCGACACATTTTTGAACTAATTTTTGACAGGTTTCATGTGGCGTCGATTCCAGTAGTTCCCGTGTTTGCCGCTAGATGGCGCTGTCCGCCGTTACAGTGGCGCCATCTGTCGACACGTTTTTGAACTAATTTTCGACAGGTTTCATGTGGCGTCGATTCCGGTAGCTCCCGTGTTTGCCGCTAGATGGCGCTGTCCGCCGTTACAGGGGCGCCATCTGTCGACACATTTTGGAACTAATTTTTGACAGGTTTCATGTGGCGTCGATTCCGGTAGTTCCGTGTTCGCCGTTAGATGGCGCTGTCCGCCGTTACAGCGGCGCCATCTGTCGACACATTTTTGAACTAATTTTTGACAGGTTTCATGTGGCGTCGATTCCAGTAATTCCCGTGTTTGCCGCTAGATGGCGCTGTCCGCCTTTACAACGGCGCCATCTGTCGACACATTTTAACTAATTTTTGACAGGTTTCATGTGGCGTCGATTCAGTAGTTCCCGTGTTTGCCGCTAGATGGCGCTGCCCGCCTTTACAGCGGCGCCATCTGTCGACACATTTTTGAACTAATTTTTGACAGGTTTCATGTGGCGTCGATTCCAGTAGTTCCCGTGTTTGCCGCTAGATGGCGCTGTCCGCCTTTACAGCGGCGCCATCTGTCGACACATTTTTGAACTAATTTTTGACAGGTTTCATGTGGCGTCGATTCCAGTAGTTCCCGTGTTTGCCGCTAGATGGCGCTGTCCGCCTTTACAGCGGCGCCATCTGTCGACACATTTTTGAACTAATTTTTGACAGGTTTCATGTGGCGTCGATTCCAGTAGTTCCCGTGTTTGCCGCTAGATGGCGCTGTCCGCCTTTACAGCGGCGCCATCTGTCGACACATTTTTGAACTAATTTTTGACAGGTTCATGTGGCGTCGATTCCAGTAGTTCCGTGTTTGCCGCTAGATGGCGCTGTCCGCCTTTACAGGCGCGCCATCTGTCGACACATTTTTGAACTAATTTTTGACAGGTTTCATGTGGCGTCGATTCCAGTAGTTCCCGTGTTTGCCGCTAGATGGCGCTGCCCGCCTTTACAGCGGCGCCATCTGTCGACACATTTTTGAACTAATTTTTGACAGGTTTCATGTGGCGTCGATTCCAGTAGTTCCCGTGTTTGCCGCTAGATGGCGCTGTCCGCCGTTACAGTGGCGCCATCTGTCGACACGTTTTTGAACTAATTTTTGACAGGTTTCATGTGGCGTCGATTCCAGTAGTTCCCGTGTTTGCCGCTAGATGGCGCTGTCCGGCGTTACAGCGGCGCCATCTGTCGACACATTTTGAACTAATTTTTGACAGGTTTCATGTGGCGTCGATTCCGGTAGTTCCCGTGTTTTCCGCTAGATGGCGCTGTCCGCCGTTACAGTGGCGCCATCTGTCGACACAATGTAAATTACGAATTTACACGATTAAATGCGTTTTTCACCGATCAAAAAAAATATCGTTTTTATTATTTTTTTTGATCCATGAAAGGCCTATTCACAAAAACCCCCACATACAAGTTTTTTCAGCCCGGGGATCACGATACTCGGTACTCGATTCGAATTCGCCATGTTTAATCGAATACCTAAAAATCTCATTCACAATACTCGATTTCACGAATTCATTCGATTCGTAACACTCGATTGCCAGGGAGCTACCGAGTTGTAATGGCGGCGCATGAGATCGTGACATTCGTAACTCTCCCTCTCTTTCTAATTCATTATTCGGATGTACATATTACAAAAATGATCGGTAAAGACTGTAGGTAAAGAGTCCAACGCGTTTGTTCATATAATCAGGTACAATTTCAATATTTCGAGATAACTCAACACATTCAACAGTTATTACCAGATAATGTTATTAGAACGAATTTTGAAAATGATTAATTATATAACATGGTGTAGCAAACAAAATGCTGCCAGTTTTTAGGGAGCGTATCCTTCAGCGGCGTAGGTATCTGCAGAATTTACAATTGCAAAGGGAAAGCAGAGCTCTGAGGAAAAGACAAAATGCATTTTTGTTACCCAGATAATAAACTTATTGAATTATTTAGACTTAATAACAAATATATTGCTGCACTATTTACTACTATCTATAACAACTGTATTTACTTTAATAAAGTGATACCAAAAAAATAATTCACTTTTCTCTGACAATAAGTAAAAGAGTTGTAATCACGTAGTAATAAAAAAAAAAAAAATAAGAATTTGTCAAAGTAATCAACGTTGCGGAATAAACGTTAACTTGCCGTTGCTCACTTGCTTCAAATTCTACCTTTCATTTGAACTAATTCCGCAGTAAAGTAGATCATTTGTTTCCAAAACACGATGATAACCGAAACTTAAACGAAATTAATTCGATCGAGTATCGTGAGTACTTCCCGGTATGTGAATCGACTCGATCCTCGAACTTGTCGAATAAAGTCGATTGTATTTCGTGATCCCGGGGCAGTTCAATCAGCGTTAGACTTGGCCGTCTACCTTGTTCAGAACGTAACAAATTTTCACGTGCAATAAGCACAATCAGCAAATTAATATCGGGTTTTTATACTTATTCAATATTTATATGCAATCGACTTTTTGTGGCTCCCCTCTAACAAAATTTCTGGCTACGCCACTTTGTATCTACAGTTTTCTCCTATCGATTTTTTCTTTAATACCTATACGTGTCTCGACTTTAATAAATTCACAGACAGCTTGTGCAAATGAATGGAATGAAATTTTAGGATCTTTTTTAATCCACAAATTACACTGAGGTACACTAGCGACACTTTCTAATTGTACGACCTACAGGGTAAAATAGAGCCCATATCTTTAACGTGGATAGTAGACGGATTTATGCAGTAACTGGCCGCTTCGAAATATGTAAACACAGATGTGCGGTCTCTCTGTCGGTTATTTTAAAAAAGCTTAGACTGGATTTATTAATGTGCGAAGTTGAATGCATCTCTTATGTATTTGTTATTTTTGCGTAGGAATAAATTTATTTGATGTTTCAAGTATTTCGAATAGCTGTAGTGTTATTAAATGGTTTTAAAAGGTATTTTCATTTTACAGTTGAACTATGACTAGGAACTAAACCAAAGGCATGTTAATTATACAATAAATAGCAATATCAATGGGTTTATTACTTTTATTCATTTTATACGTATGCAAATAATAATGAAACTATCAAAATGGATCGCATGAAGACATTTAAAGTATTTAGCTATACTGAAATCAGTAAAGCACACCTCCGTTATGAATGAAACACTTTTTCAATATTACTGAACACATGAAAAAAGTGTTTCATTCAATCTAGTTAATGGCATTAACTAGATTGCGACAGCCCCTATGCAAGATATTAAACAATATAGTAATAAGGATTATTACTACTTCCACTTTTCGTGAAATGGGTGTTGCGCCAATTAATTTATTAAATGCAGAGAAATTTGTAGTAATTTCGTTATTGACAGAAATGCATGTTTTGTTTTCCCTGCAGCGTTACCCAAATATGCTTATATTTTTTAATCTAATTAATGTCATGATGATTCATATCATTTTTTTTAACTCGCTCCGGCTTCCTTCTTTAACATTAAATAATAAAGGAGATATGGCGAGGATGCATTCAAAACCATGATTTTTATATCAGATTATCAGATATTAGAAGGAAAGCTCTACACTCGTCAGAAATATTTTTTATTAGTTATAGTAATGGTATGTTTCCATTAATATTATAATAGCAAGATAAAATAATATTTCGATTATAAATTCCCTAGTTTCAAAGATTTTACCTCAAAAGTCTCACAATATTTTTTCAAAAGAAATACAAAATTTGAATTAGTGCTAAATTGAACAGTAGTGATAGCTATAAATACAAAATGCAGGTTTAAATTAGTAATTAATGATTAGTTTATATAAATATTAATTATTCATTATGTTAATATCGAAAAAAGGAGCCGGGGCGAATTAAAAATAGTTATGAAAACAATCATTGTGAATCAATTGGATTAAAAACACAAACATATTTGGTAAAGCTGTAGGGATTTGTAAAGAAAACAAAACATCTGTTTGTATACAATATTATATTTAAGGTAAGTAAATGAAAAAATTCGAATTGTGCTAACCGAGGTAGGTCGGCAGGCATAAGTATGCGCCTTTGATGTATTTAATTTTCTCTATTTTATAAGATCAATGTTTTTTTTCTGTTTATTTACTGCATTCTTCCTTACATTTAAAGTAGATTTACTACAAAAAAACACCGAGACCGCACATCTGTGTTTACATATTTCGAAGACGGCAGTGAATGCATAAGTCGTCTACTACCCATGCTACACATTTAGGCTCTGTTTTATGCTGTAGGTCGTACAATTAGAAGTGTCGCTAGTGTACATATGTTTCATTTATACGCTGCTTTATATTGTTGGGAGAGTGGGATATATATGTATGTATAAATGAGACTTGTAGGGGCATTGTGTGTTTCTGAATTTAAGTTTATATAATATGATTGCATTTCTTTTGAAATAGAGGACCAATAATTTTAAAATCAGGAAAAAAACATTTTTATTTTCATTAAAAGGTAACTGTTTTATAATATACATGTTATAGAAGTCACAATGCTTAACAAGTCATTGTCTTCTGCTGATATTGCAGACATTATATTTTTTTTTTTTTGCAAGGATATACATACTTAGATTGTTGCACTACTAGTAATGCAACGTTCTTTTAATTTTGTACTCAAAAGGGTAAATAAATAAATAAATAAATAAATAAAGATGCGTGAAAAATGTTTTAAATCGTATTTTTTTTTGTAATATTGGAGAGGTGAGAGTAGGAGGGGGATAATTTTTTGAATGATAATTTTTTCTTTTTCTTTCAAAAACATCAAGAAAGAAGATGCTTAAAAATGTTTGAACTCATAGCTTTCTTAACATTGGTAGGAGTGAGAGGGGAAAGGGAAGGGTTTTTTCATGTTATTTTTTGCATTAGATGCAATGAGAATATTTTAAATCATATTTTTATAACATTGGTAGGGGTAAAAAGGGGAGGGTGACGATTTCTTTTAAAAGAAAACATTATTTTTTCTCTCATATTTCGGGGAAGAAGGCGCATTAAACGTGTTTTACGGTGAAAATCGATATGCGGGCAAAGAAGCTCAGGTTTTTGGATATTCGGCCGTTTATTACATGACTCACAATATTGCCGGGGTTGTGTCAACAGATGGCGACACGACTTTCGTCCACTTTTTCTAACGTACCTTTCGAAACTGTCAATTTCGGCGTGTAGCAGGCGTTCCTTGTGCTTTCTCCGTCGACGACCCTTGAAGCTCAGCAGCAAGTGGAAGAGCGCCAGGGCGATAATCTGGCCGCCCGCGACGTACGATAACCAGAGATCGTGATGCCATATGATCGGCACTACGGACAGCGGTGAGTAAGCGATGAACTTTTTCCAATCCTCGAAGGACTGCACTATCTCCCAACACCGGAATATCCTGTGCTGTTCGTTTCTGGAATTAAAGACAGATATGTATGTACTATATGCATGTATGTACTGAAAGTTTTGTTAACATTTTTTTAGGACAACTAGTTAATATTAATCTTAAATATACAGGGTGTTTCGTAACCCCCTCTGACAAAATAAATGCGGATACTCCTCATCAAATTTTAAGACGGAAATGTGGTATCAATTTTTTTCGAATGTAGCTTCGTTTTCGAAATACAGAGTGTTAAAATTGCCAAAACCACACAAAACAGGTATACCCATATGCCCATTTTGCAAATACACCCTTACCCAAATATTGGTACAAAAAGGACTGAATACAAACCGAAATACATCATCGATAACCAGAAACAACTAATCGATATGCTAGAGCAAAATAAAACAAATTATACAATGATGAAACCTAGCATTACCAAATGCTAGGCTAAATAAAGATTTAAGCTTGTTTTGGTTTAAAACATTCTTTTATTTGTGCGTTTAGTGTTTTTCACGATTTCGATAATTACTACTTTTCAAATTTTAATAATCCGAGTAGGGGCTTTGGGGATGCGCCCGTTAGGTGAGAAAATTGCTTATTCGTTAGTAAGCGTCCGGATTAGGAATTTGACAGGCGATCTGGTGCTCCTTGAAGCGTCCCGTGCCACCTAGAAGGTAGGAAGTTACCTTTCACAGTATTCTTTCACTTATCAGAGAGGTCGCTGGGTGAATTGAAACCACTATATTATTTTAATTGTTTTTATTGAAAAAAAAAAAAAAAAAAATGGTAAACGGACAAGCTAATTAATAATATTAATTGAAAATATAAATTTAATAATAATAATTAATTGTACTGAACTAAAGAAAATAAAATTTCGAAATCCCGGGCATTTTGTTCTGAAAAGCAGAGCAATACATTATATTATATATTATAAATACATAACGACTTCTTACAGCGTAGATTTATGCATTTTATCGTACAAGAACTGTGTCTCTTTCTGATAGTAACAAGCAAAACAAACTGGAAATTGACAGGCGCACCATCCCATTTAGTTATATATCAGAATTTATCGCAAAATAAAAATCGAACGATCTATTTGTATCCAGCTACACATGCGCCATCTATATGCAGGCAAAAGAAAAACTCTAGATATCGCGCATATTGCTCGACACATTTGCATTCACACCAAGCAGCGGGAACGGCATATTGGCTGGAAACCCGGGCTGTTCGCCAGTTGCAAGGGATCCCAGCCTGCTGCCGACGAGAGAGAGGAGGGATGCATGCACTATTCTCGCTCTGATTGATTGATATTGAAATTTAAATTGGTTCCATTATCGTCAATGGGAACAGAATATCTTCGGTGTATATTACATCGGGGAACATGCATCTGTTACACGTCTCTAGGTTTGCTGGCGTTCCCTTCGGTAGCGAGGCAATTGAAACATTGTGCAGCGAGAATGGCATCTCGACATGACAGTCGTACCAACTTCTCCGCACTTAGGGACGCTATTGTGCGCTGAAAATGGATCTGCTTCGTTTTTCTTCCGTGCTTCTGTGCGGATAAGGGCGTAATGGAGTGTGCCGCAGAAGTTGTCGTGTCGCAAAATATGTTTTGATTTGTTCCCATCAGATAAACATGTATAGTCGGTATAAAATCTGAATAACTTGTTTTATTTATACAGTGACCGGCATAAATATTGCAACATATGGGAAATTTTTTTATTGTTAAAATATACTAAAACTTTTTTGGAAAGATAGGTTGTGTATGTCTAGAAACACCAAAATTTATTTTGACACATGTCACGTGACCACTAGTATGGCGGTAAATTTAAAAAATATGCCGTCGATCTGCAAAAAGTGAGGTTAGATGACATGATATCCAAAAAAGTTATTTGAAGAAGTTGCTTAGAATTTAATTCTGAGGCCACATGCAAATTTTTGTAAACATATTTAAAAAAAAAATTAAAAATCACAATTTTCTCCAATACTTATCATTGAATTACATATTTCAATTTTTTTACGCTCTTAGCAGCTTAACTGCAGTACTATTTCCAAATTTGATTGATACTTAAACAATTTTGTCAATTTTTGCATAATTAACATAGCGAAAACTGAAAGTACGTTTTCAGTGTGACAATTATTGTTGTTGCAAGGGACCATATCTAGTAATAATAAATAAAATTTTACAAACATTTTTTCTATAAACCACTTAGCAGACATTACTTTTATTGAAAATTATTATATTTCTTGTTTGTTTTCGGCAATTAACGAATAATAAACAGTAGGTAAAAAAATGGTAGTAATTGCTTATTTGCCAAAAAATTAATAGTATATTTCAAACCAAGAGAGGAAAGTGCTATATTGCAAGCCGTGGGCAAATATTAAGGCCGCTTTACAGTTCACAATTTTTTGTATTTTTTACTATTTTTTTTTCCCAGACAGTCCAATTTTAACTAAATGTCTAAAGATAATAAAGACATATCTGTGAGTCACATGATAGATAGTAGGCTTAATCTGTCAAATATTTTTTAAGAACTGTCAACGTCGTTTTAAAATTGTTTAATAATAGTTTAATTAAAATTTAATACCTAGAAATTTAGCAATTATAGTGCACTTTCCTCCCTCATTTGCTACTGGGGAAAAAGTAGTTTACTACATTATTTTGTTTCTAATTGCAAAGCCTACCTTATAAGAAACAGAACGATATATATGTCTAACAAGTATGCATTTTTAGAGTTTCATTTCTTAGTTGTTCATTACTACTTGTTATTGTTTAAATGTTTTTGCTTATTAAGTATTCCTATCATTGGCTAAAAATACTGGTTATTGTATATATTTCTGCAGTTGCTGTTCTTCTTTCCATGCTATAAAGTATTTTCAGTATTTTATTTTGTTGTCTTTGTAATTTATTTAAATTTTTGTTGCTTGTGTGGCTCCATATATTTTAAGTAGTTTATATTGGATGTGAATATAGAATGGTATATTGGTTTCCACATATGTAACGGTAATATGTTTCTTATTGTACTTATCCCTGCTGTTGTTGTTGTGTTTCTTTTTATTAGGTGGCGTATGTGGGTATCCCATTTAAGGTTGTGTTCTATTATAATTCCCAAGTATTTTGTTTGATGTGTTTGTCGTATGGTAAAAAAAAATATGACAATTTTCAATAAAAGTAATGTTTGCTAAGTGGTTTAGAGCGAAAATGTTCGTAAAATTTTATTTATTGCTACTAGATACAGTCTCTTCCAACGAATATTGTCACACTGAAAACGAACTTTTCAGTTTTCGCTATGTTAATTATGCAAAAATTGACAAAATTGTTTGAGTATCAATTAAATTTGGAAATAGTACTGCAGTTAAGCTGCTAAGAGGGAAAAACATGGAAATATGTAATTCAATGAAACAATATTTGGAAAAATTGTGATTTTTATTTTTTTTTAAATATGTTTTACAAACATTTGCATGTTGCCTCAGAATTGAATTCTAAGCAACTTTTTCAAATAACTTTTTTGGATATCATGTCATCTAACCTCACTTTTTGCAGATCGACCGCATATTTTTTAAATTTACCGCCATACTAGTGGTCACGTGACATGTGTCAAAATAAATTTTGGAGTTTCTAGACATGCACAACCTATCCCCCCAAAAAAGTTTTAGTATATTTTAACAATAAAAAAATTTCCCATATGTTGCAATATTTATGCCGGTCACTGTACATATATTATTTCGTAAATATTTTCTTTCTGATTAGAAGTTTGTTTTTAATATTTCTTTAATAACGTAATTTCACGAAAAACACTTTTAACAACATTGTAGAACAATGAGTTAGTATTCTGCATGTTATTTTATGTTAAAATAAAAAAACACAAAATCATGTTTGTTTGCTTCTTTTTTTTGTATATTTTTTGTAGACGTTCAAAATCATGTTACTCTTGTTAATCCTAGTTGTGACTATGGTGTGATACAGACACGAGGCTTTAAGCAACAAGCGATTTCGCATATTCAGCCATTTAGATGTTACTGATGTGTGCGAAATATGATCATATTTCCTTATGCTGTAAATAAATCTAAGGCATGAGCTTTGAACCCGCTATATTCTCTTTTGGTCCCTAACATCAATACACATGCCGTAAACTGTGGAACAATGTAAAAAGTGGGAGAGAATCAAAAAGAGTTACATAATAATAATAACTTAATATATCGAGGTAGAGATGGCTTGTGTTGGTGTAATATCTTTAAGTTACTGTAAGCCCCTTGAATATATTTTGATACCTGTTGTCTAAAACGAAAGTTAGGGTCTAATGCCATACCAAGACTTTTGATATCTTCCATCACAGGCAGACGATCACCATCTATAGGCAATGCACATGTCAATGCCAAATCATTGCGCACCTGTTGGTTACCAATAAAGAGAACAGCAGATTTTGATGCATTAATACGCAAAGAATGAAGTGAGCAGGTTTAGGAGATAATGTCAAGGTCTCTTTGAATATTATTCATTGCTATTAAGTAATTTTCTTCGGAAAAAGAATAATATATTTGCGTGTCGTCCGCATACAGATGAACCTTACAAGATTGAAGAGAATTAAACAGTGCGCAAGTATAAATTGTAAAAAAAGTAAAGGAGCAAGAGTCGAACCTTGAGGCACACCTCAACATTCCGGAAAACAGCACTTCCAATTTTCACAGATTGCGATATACCACGCAAAAAGCTGTCTAAGAGGTTAACGGCATCTTCGGATAGACCAATTTATATAAATATATAAATAACTACAATAATTGACTTGTTAGTAACTACAAAATATGATGTACGTATTAAACCAGTTTATTCTCCTAAAATGTAATTGAATGGTTGAAGCAGCCAACAAGCTCTAGCACAGTGACTATGACTAGCAGGCACTAGTAGAAGCTTAATAGGACATCCAAAATGTACGAATGTTGTCGATACAATCAAAGAACTATGTTATGTTTAAAAATTTGAAATTATTTATGAACGAGAAGTATGCACATACTGGAGGACTTCTGATGAAGAGTACATGGAAGAAGTTTTAGTCAATCAAGTTGAAATAGTTAATCGTGACAAACAATATGCTATTAGGAGGCTTCGTATAAACTATTTAACAATTGCAATGTTGAGGAATTTGTCAAGAGATTTAGATTATCAAAGAAGTATAATTGCACTTTTGTATTGTCAACATTTTTTGTAGTAATAAACATCATTTCAAATGCAAAAAAAAATCATGGTAGGCATAATTTAATTGCAATGTAATTATGTATAATCACAATCGTTAATGAAATTTTTAATTATAATCTAATCTCACTCAATTGGTATCTTGGCTAACGTATAATACACAAGCCAAGACACCAACTGATTGTCCAAATAGTGACCAAAATGCCTATTCTAAAATGCTTAACGTCATCATATTGTTTTGCTTTTACCAGAAGGATATCCATTTTACTACTACATTTATAGTTTCATAGATCCGTGATGGAAAGTAGCGCAATCATTTGTATATTTTGTCTGCTCGTTCACATCTTGCCAATCTATGTCCTGAAGAATTATCGTATAAAATTCTCTCTCGAAATACGAACTCTCGAATCGCAAGAGGAGACATATTGACGGGGGATAAAAATCAATAGATCGGACGGTCTGTTAGTTCCCTCGAGCAAATGACACTGCACAACGGATGCGGTCTAAATAAGTTGAAAATGAATTGGTTAGCTCTGAGTAGCAATAAAGTGCGATCGAATAAAATAAAATTGTCATCTTAGAACGTTTTAGAAAATAAATGGGTTTATACATAATAGGATGTTCCTCGTAATGGCTTACAGAAATGCGTTGTTATTTTTACTTCAGTGCACGATTATCAAACAAAATTTTGAGCGCCAATTTTAAATATTGATTTTTGTTCTATTACACAGGACAACTGTTATGATAACACTTCCTAAGAAATATTTATCTGGCAAGTAATAGATTAATTGAAAGGTTAGAAGTTATTCAAGTTGTCTAAATATGGAATGTTAATGCTGTGTTAAACTGGTTGTCAAATCCAAATAAGTGAAGGTCAGTTTAATGTTATAATCTATTTGTTCATTTAAAAGATGTATGTTAGATATTTTCTTATGTCGTTCTATTTGGTATGCCTTCAACAGTCTAAGTTTTTGATCCTTATCACAGTTGTGAAGTAAAGTAATGTTATCATCACAAATGCTTTTATGTCCATATTCTAGTAAATGTTGATAAAAATTTGAGTTGTTTGGTTTCCTGTGTTCTTTAATTCTGTTATCTAATTTTCTGCCAGTTTTCCCTATGTAAGTAGCATCACAATCATCGTATTTTATTCTGTAAACTCCGTTTCGTTGTAGTTTGTCTTTATTTTCTACATGTGTGCAAAGCATATTTTATAGATTATGAGCTGACTTATAAGCCAATTGTATATTAAATGATTTGAAATGGTGAAGAAAGAGTGTTGTATGTAAATTTTCTATATGTTATTTTTATTTTCTTTTATGTAAAGTGGATCGGTTTTTATTTTATATTTATAAGTAATTGAAACATTTTATTTGAATTAAGTTTTTGGTTAATTGTTTAACCTAGTTAAGTTTGTCTACTGTGTTATTTGGATTTTTTTTATTGTGTGCAATTTGTTTTATGATACTAAGTTCTTTGCTGTATTCAGTTGTAATAAGGGGTATATTGTATAATCTTTGTATGTAATAATTTAGTGCTGCATATTTCTGTGAAGGATGGTGAAAGGAATCGTATGGAATTATATTATTGGCTGTAGTGGGTTTACGGTATATGGCATAGTGGAATTTGTTGTTTTGTTTTTGTATTATATATTTATTTTTCTGTTTAAATTTCTAGTCGTTACCTTTGATCGTAGTAATATACATAATGAAGTGATTTATGGCTATGATAATTGAATACGTCTTCCGAAAGTTGCATTTACAATCAAGAAATTTTAAAATTATGAATTGCTGGTGTCCCGATTTTTCCTGTGAGAAGTGTACTATATCAACGAGCCGTCGTGTTTTCACAAACCAGGGATTCTAGTATTTCCACTAGAAACTTCTCATGAAGTATTCACTTTTCACGCAAAGCTAATTAAGTTCAAAAGTATTCCAGTCAAAATTTAACAAGTCCATGCGTTGTGAACAAAGTCCAATAAAAAAAATACAAATTTTTCAATTAATGATTGCTTAGAAATTTTCAAACCTTCATTAATACAACATAACAAACAAATTGTCCACACACAGACTTATTCCATTATGCAAAGATTCCCCAGCACAATTAAACATTGTTTCGTGTAAACTTTGGGAACATGACCATGATCTTAACTAATCTGATGTTAACTCATTTTTACTTAAAACATTCTTCGATTAAGCGATTGGGTAAAACATGATCGAGCGATGCCATCTGACAAATGGCACATCTGTATAAAGAAAAAAAATATTTTTACTTACAATTAGAATTGGTTACCAGATATTTTCAACAGCAGCGTTCAAATCTTTCTTCTTTTGCAAGGAAGCACACAAGACGGCACCAGACTTGACAAAAAGGGAGACATCAATCTTTCATCAAATATTTATTAGGCGTTTCCGAATTACCGTACCGAGAGAAACTTCGGCTCTCTGTGTTTAAAGTTAATGAAATGTGCGCGACACTGAAAAGGGGGCAGCAGCGGGGTCCCAGGATGGATTTAATGGGAAAAGTTAACACGCACAAAGGCTTTGTCTCCTCTCGCCAGGAGGGCTTTTCAGTACGATTCAATTTCTTTTCGCATTATGTCTTGTCCGCTCCGCGTTTCAAGTTCGAGACGCGGTAACTTCGTTGTAGACGCGCAGTTTAATGCTTGTAGGTAGGCGAGTTAAAGTGGATGATGACGGCACTGGGGGGGAATAAAGCGTGTAGCTTCTTTTATTTAAGCGGGGATCGGTGTCAATTATCTTCGGTGTTCGCGTAGGAACAAAGGGTTGTTTTTCTGTCGTTAATGCGATGATGGAGGCGTCGAGAAAGAGGAGTTAGTCGAAAAGTTTAAAATGCTGCAGAGATATGCTTTATAACCATATTGCTATTTACCCTCCCTAAAGTGTCCATGTTTCATTTGTTGAATTATCCAGCCCAGTAAGGAAAATTCTGATGTTAAGGGTGGGTTTGCATTCTATAGATTCCTACAGTCGGTAACGAGTTTTTTCCCCTATATTAATTAGGAATAGTATAACGAAATTAAAAGAAATTAGAAGTAAAAATTTTGGCGTTTTTATTGATTATGGACTGATGTTTATCTTTTAACGATTTTTTATGAATAAAAAGTTTTTTTTTTATGAAGAGCATCGAAAGACCACTCGAACCGGAGTTTCTTTATAGATCATTAAAAAGAAATTAAAAAATGAGCCTCCGTTCTTAAAGATTATGAGAGTTAAAAGAAATGAGTAGCAATTTTCGGCGTCACAGTTTCAAACTTTACACGTTCTTTTATAGATGGGGCATATTTTGTTTAAATTCTTCAGAAATTTTATTACCAGGATATTGGAACATGCCCCAGCGACCAACTATATTTATTTCATATTTTATAAATATTTAAAAAATATTAAATCTTTCTTGAATATTATTATATTAATATAATATGCATAAAATATATTATAGAAAATATTTAGGAGAACATTTAAAAATATATATGTTATGTAGCATTAATAATATTTTATTGCAAATGTTTTCTCAAATATATTTTCCTAACTCTGCAAGAATATTTTGCTTTGTATTCTTGTAAAATATTATTTCATATAAAAAAAAAGATTGAATTTTTGCTTGTACATTTGGTGCGTGTGACGAATAATATAAAATGGGTAAATATGCATACATATTAAGTAGGTATGTACCTATTTAAATGATAGTTTAAAGATTAAATTAGATAATATTATATCTAATATGATTTAATTAGTATCTAAGTTGAGCGCTGTACTTTTCTATTAATATATCCTGCGTTTGTATTATATTTTTGTAATATTTGTAAGTTGCGATCTCAACACACAACCTCTATTTATTACGGTGCCGGTGTTATAATGATTTAGTATTTGTTTAGGCGTCTATGGATTAGGTACATAGAATGCATACGCGCACGTGCATATCATCAACGTTTTCATTCGTTTTGTTCCGTTACATGTTATAGTTTATAATAGTATACGATTAGGGCAGATTAGGGTTAACTGTGTAATTAATTTTTGCAGGGTGTGTTTTAGTTTCTGTGGTGACTACGAGGTAAGCAAAACTTTGAACATGTCATGGTATTTATAAGATAATTGGAATGCTCAATATCCTATGTACAGAAATCGTTAATAATATAATTGTTGGAATTTTATGCATCATATATGTACTGCATCTACGAGATAAATTGCTCGTTGATTTGCTTAAGAGATCATCTCGGTAGATAAACGTCATAACCTCAAATAGAGGTTAGAATACGTTGTGTTGTTTTATTATTTGTACGTAGAATATTTTCAAATATTATGAAATAAAGTAAAAATAAGTATCGTAAGTATTAGAATGTAGCTACCACTCCAATTATTGTAAATGCTCCAAATGTATTAGTAGGTGTTGATAATGTTGTGCGATGCTTTATTCATGGTATGATCTAATACAATTGGCATTGTTTTAGAAGCCACAAGGAAACGCCATGAGAGCGCCACTACCGAAGATATGAAAAAAGCCATAAGGTTGTACCTGGCACCAGCCAAGGCTAGACTTAAAAATGAGTATTTTTCATTTTTATTGGCTTATGCAAATAAAATGATAATAAATACGTTTGTTTTTTATTTAGAACACTTTTAGAACACACAATTAAAAAATAGTGATTAATTTGATAAACCTTCAGTATGCCTTAAAAGATGCCGGAATTATTGATTATTAACTTGTATGGTGAGTGTGAAAAAACAAGTTCTTGCCTTTTAGACAACTCTATGTATGTTTCAACTTTTCGTTATCGACGTTATACATTCTAAATAACTAAGAACAATTTTAGTTCATTTTCACAAATTAAATAGATTGCATAAAAAATCTCAATTTTCATATAAATAATATTTTACAATTAGTTAGAAAAATATTGCGCTTAATTAATTTTAAAATATGAAATAAATATTTTAATTGAATATTTTATCTATATTTAGAAAAAAATATGAAAAATATATTCAAAAACCTCTCACGAAAAATATTTACAAAATATATTTTTAAAAATATCTATGTAATATTTCTGGCTGTTAGGGTATGCGTAGCGGCATATAGTAAACGCAAAAAAATACGTTTAGGTGCGCACACCATTCATAGAAGTTTAGATTAATAGATTGTCTACATTTTTCACACTTGGCGTAAAAATTTGTCCATTTTTGAAAAAGCTTATCAAATAATTTTTAAAATTTAAGATAAATTGTACTAGCCAACTTATGTACACATCAAACTCATGCTAACTGAAATGCAATGAATAAAAACAATGGAGGAGATGGATGGGTGTTTCATCCTGTTCCCCACAAAATCTACATTCAGAGTCCTTTTCCAATCCAAGCTTACTCAGGTGTCCTTTCAGTCTACAATGGCCTGAAAGTATTCCTGTTTATATGCGAACATTGTTCTTACTCAGGTTGATGCATCCTGTAAACCTCTTCTGGTTATAGGTTCCCAGAGGAATTTTACTTTGCCTCATTTCCTGGAGATTTTCCCAGTAACTGGATTTTCTCTGCTCCATTTTTATTTTCAATTTCTTTAGTATTGTACTGCTACTTAACCCGCAAAAGGGTTCAGGCCCTACAAAAGGTATTCCAGCCCCTTTTTTTGCGATATTATCCGTTATTTCGTTTCCTTCCACTCCTGTGCGACCCGGAATCCACAGGAGGGTTACTTTATTCCTTTTGCCTAGCTCATTTAATTTCACTAGGCATTCGCAGACCATCTTGGAACTGATTTCATATGAGCTCAGCGCCTTGATGGCTGCTTGACTATCAGACATGATGATAATCTCCTGCTTTCGATAATTTCTATCAATATTGAACTGAACACATCTTTCAATAGCGTATATTTCCGCCTGAAATATACTTGGATATTTTCCCAAGCTTTCGAAATATGTGGTTCTAGGCCCATACATTCCTATTCCAGTTCCCTCTGCCGTTTTGGAGCCATCAGTATAATTTGATGGCATTTCTATTCAAGTTTAAGATGGTGTTATGATTCCACTCGCTCCTGTTACTGAGCTTTATGATGAATTCCTTGACAAAGCTGAACGCCGCTTGGCATACCAATCAAAACGGTATGTGATAGGGATATGGTGGGGGTCATAAACCTAAAGCAGCCGCGCTGTGGTTATAAAACTTTGGTTATGTATACCACTCAATTGCCCTATGTATAAATTAAGATATTTTATGGATGCAAATCGCTTGAACGTAATTGATTCCTACTATCTTGATTTTGATCTCTCAACTTCTGATGTGCCCCAAAGTGGTGTGTAGCACCTCTATCCTTCTATTTCAGTAGTTCATTTATATAGTCATCTTATATTCATTTTAAAAATCAAAATAAAATAGCTTTTCTTTAATGAGAACTTCGAACATCTGTACATACTTGCATCAGTTTTCTTTAGATCCTTACATAAACAGAAGACATTTTATTTCCTCCGAGAACGCCTGTCGTATTTACATTCTGTCTCTTATCGTCAAGCTGGAACGATCATAAACGGAAAATAGAAAGTCCTATACCCTTCCCGAAGACACTCTATCGCCTCATAAAAAAGCATCGCCCGTGATGGGAATAACAGAAGACGAGGCAGAGGCAGGACGAAAACCTTTTCGAGTTTTCTTTTATATCCGTCGGGGCCTTTATTTCGGATTGCCCGCTTTCCGCTATTGAATGCGCCCCGATTTCGTTTACCAATCAATTTGGCGAATATTCATTCGTTCATTTCGGCGGCGAGGGCCCATACTTGTGGCGTCTAACAAAGGAGAAATTCCCAGATTTGCCGAAAAAAAGCTGGAGGGAATCGAGTAATTGATCATTAATTATAGGATGAAGCAGTCCTTAGGGTATTTATGCTTCTTATGTGTTAGTGAGAAGTCTTTCAATGCATCCGAATAAATAATAACAAGCAAAGTAATTTTCCACGTTTGGAAAATGAATTGATCCATTTTTGATAAGTATAATTTCTAGTTCCTTGAGACTTTTTAATTAAGAACGAACATTTTCCATCCAATCCTACGATAGGGAATTATTACCGAATTATCTCTCGTGAAAAACTATATGATATAATTTTTGTTTATATTTTTTGCCATAATTTCCCAAAACAGCATTTGAATGTGATTTTATTAAAAATATAAAACAAATACTAATTTCTGAAACGAGAACAAATTTAAAGACTTTTGTACATATTGCTGTTGTACTGATATGTACAGCATAAAATGCCAAATGAAAAGAAAGAAAAAATGAAAATTTAAAATTACTAGCTCAGCGGATAAAAATAAAGGCAGCCAAAAGAACACCTTAACTCAGGGTACTCACATAAACCATATCATGGAAAAGTAAAGATGTGGCGTTTGAAAAATTTGACCTCTTTATTAACTCCAAAATTGAAATGGTTGATTCAAAAATAAAAAAGAATCAGAAATTTTCTGAATGACGTTAAGAGTCATATAAAAAAAGAAAAAAAAAACATTTAAATACAAACCCCAAAAACCAATAAGCTTAAGACTCTGGCCGAAATCAAAACCTGCTAAAGACTCTACAATTACAAAAGGACAATTCATCTTTACAAAGCAAATAGGTAAATTTGTTCTAAGAAGAAAAATCCTGATTCAACCAAAAAATCCACGTGAGTTTTTCAAAATTTAACAACTAAAAATATTTAAACTGGACAGACAAGTAAAATTTAAAAATTGCAATTTAAATTACAAGCACAAATGGCTTTCTTTTCACCTTTACACCGTGTGAGATTAACTATTAAAACCTACAAAACAGTAAACTAGAAACCGCAAAATTATCTTTAAACTAAAAATAACCTTCCAGAACAATATAATAAGCTGATCAAACCTATTTCGCTGTGACACAAAAAAAAAAAACAACAGCAATTATATGTAATGAGTTCCTAGATGGAACGATTTAAATCGACACTAAACGAACCAAATCTTTACAAGTAAAAATGAATTACCAAAATGTAGCAAGAAACTAAATAAAATTACTCACGCTCATCAGATCTGGTAACTGAGGCCCTTAGCGATAACAGTCGTTTTAATACTATGAAATAACAGCATGTGTGCCAATCGCACACGCACAACGCAAAGAAAATATCTAGAAATATAAAACTACATATACAAAACTGGTGAACGCAATATGTGAAAACTGAATGATTAATATACCAAGCTGAACAATTAAATTAAATTTAACAAATTCAATTCTTATTAACTAAATCTTGTCAAAATAAAATATCAAAATTGTGTGACCTCTTTCGTGACATTGATAACGAT
>RXPK01005204.1:0-65015 GCA_004143645.1 Protaetia brevitarsis | reverse complement strand
ACTGCGGTAATGGCTAAATGATAGTGGTATGTGGGGGTATACTTGGGCCAGCATTTAGGTTAGGCACAGGTGCGGCTCTAGCCCACGGCATTTATAAAATATTTTTTTTCTCGTTAATGCTTACAAATAGACCCCCTGTGCATTAAGACTTTTTGATCGTATATGATTACAGCTGCTACATATTATTATATTTACCTCTATATCTGATACACCCTGTATATACATTGACAGAACAAAACATTAGGGACATGATTATAGGTGGTTGCTATAACAACGTTGCCGAACCGATTACCCGCGTAATAGGGAAAGCTGCAGTTTCAGTTAGCATTCATAGCATTAGTTCACTTACAAACTCGAAAGGGAAAGCGTTGAATGATCTGTTTGAACGTTGTTTTTATTCTCGCTTTATTTCCTCGAAATTTCCTCTAATATTTTATTTATTAAAATGTTTGTTTATATGTACTTGATTATCAACATTCTCCCGATAATAGTTTTAATATTACAATAATACATCAATAAAATAACATTTATTTCACGCGTTTGCAACAGCGTTAATGATGCACCCGCATCTTTATATCCTCGCAGTTCGTGTCCACACTGATGCATTAAGGTCGATTCACACTGTCGGTCAGGTCACGGTCAAATCAAATATTGTAGCATTCATTTTATATTGTTAAGTTCACGTAGGGCGCACGATCAAGTCACGGTCAGACAATACAAAATGCATGTAACAATATTTGATCTGACCGTAACCTGACCAATAGTGTGAATCGGCCTTTACCCCAAGCGTGAGCACCTGATTCCGTCAGTAGTGTATAAAAACTGATTTACTGAATGTAGATGTGTCATCCCATATGCGAGCGCTTCACCCATAATTATTTATTATTATACTACTGGACTATTATGTCGACATTTCAATTTATATATTTTTTTGATACATGCAGGTTTACATTAAAAAGTGATAACAGTATACGAAAATCCTAATGTTAGATTGTTCAAAAATTTAAAGCACTAAGTATATTATTAACTTGGGCGATCTATAGACGCCAACACCTTGGAGAAAGGTTGCTGCTTTCAAACAGCAATTGTATGGTAATTGCAATTGGTGTTTTTGAATTGATTAATATTAGTCATAGATCCAAGAGGTATAGAATGAAACGCACATTTTTCTCCGTGCAACTCTTTTTTTTTACTTTCTTGGATATCTATATTTGTAAGTATCATCTAGGTGTACAAAAACGTTTGTGTGTCACTGTAGATAAAATCACATTAATATTCAAGGAAATAACAAAAAATGCTTTTGTATTTTTGAAGAAAATTAATCTGTGGATTAAGTATGTTTATACCAAACAAAAATATTAGAGCGGGGATGTTTTGATTGGGTATTAAACAGTATTGCCGGGTATGTGGAAATAAGTAATCAAAATTTCATATATCTTTAATAATTAAATTATATAATGGTTTATTGAAACATTCATTTGTCACTTTTGGTGAAAATGAAATGAAACACAAAACGAAGCTACTAAACATCGCGGGATGGACAATTGTCTCCAATTGGAGCATATTGGAGTATCGTCCAACCAGTACTATATACCGTTTTTCGGTTAGTGTCCACAATTATCGAGGAAGCCTAATAGTATATACGTATAAGATTTGGCAACTCTTTATGTACTTTAGGCGTGTACAGTTGGACAGCTTTTTTTTTATCAGCACATTATGGTGATTTGGTCTTTTTGGGAAATATAAAATGTATTTTGTTATGATCCCAATAAATAGATATTATTATTATTATTATTAAATAGATATTTATTTCATTAATAATTGAGTTGTTAATCTAATTTAATGTTGGGTAAAACGCAACTTTTATTAAGGGATTTGAACGCAATTTTGGGAACGAAGTGAGAAAATGAGTCAACGCAATTTATACTTTTGGATCTTTTATATTTATACCTAGCAGTCACAGACTACCGTTTCTACATTCGATCAATTAGACCATAATATAACGATCCTACCATATCTGCATAGTATCGGTACGGACCTTATGTTCTGGGATATTTGATCGGCAAGTAAACGAAACACGTTTAGTGGTGAACGTTAAAACACGTAAGAACGAACTATACGAGTTGCGTTCGCAACACTGCGTTCAAATTCGTGAATGAAAGTTGCGTTCTTCCCAACACTAAATTAGATTAATAACTAAATCATTCATAAAATAATGTACCGTGTAAATGTAATGTAAAAAAAAGAAAATAGCATCAACTGTAGACGCCTGAAGCATATAAAGAGTTGCCAAATCTTATGTTCCCAACGCTAATCTAATTCTGGCCGCTACATACATAAACGAAACTGTTTATATGTTCTACCAGTCATGTTTTATATATAGGGTGTAATATTTATAAACATAATACAACTGATTTCATTTAGTTCTGCGTCATATATAGCTAGACAATTAAACAAAGAACTTCATTCTTGTTATAATTTTTATTACACGATTTGGGTTGGTTAAACAACGTTCTTGGCGCCCCCTTGCAAATGTCTAGCATGGCGCCCTCTTATTCTTAAAGTTAGAGAGTCAGAAGATAAAATCCAAAATGTGGAAATTTTTAAGTAATTTTAATTTTTCAACGTTCTATCTATAATAATAGGGTATAAGTTATATGGGTAATACGGCATATTCAATAAAACTCCTCCTCCATATTTCGTCATTTATTAATGACTTCCTCAGGAGGTAATCTACAATATTATAACAATAATAATGAAAATATATCAATAATACTTACAATTTCAATATTACAATATAAATTAAATTATTTTAATTTAGAAATGTTGAATAGTCAAAAAACTTTTTTTGTTATTATTATTTCATGTCCTGTTATAATGTTGTAGACTACCTCCTGAGGAAGTCATTAATAAATGACGAAATAGTGAAGTCATAAGTTTTATTTTTATGACTTCACTTTTATTTAAAATTGAATAGACCTTTACCATTACCTATATAATCTGTCTAAACGTAATCCAATACACCTGCGAATCGGATTAAACCAAACTAAAAAACTATAAAAGTGAAAAATATTATTTATATAAGAAATAACGAGTTATTGTCAGTACTGCTTTACACTTGTGTAGACATTTTGTGGAATTTGATTAAAAAACGTCGGTAGATTTCGGAAAAAATTGGTAGGTTTGAAAAATTGAGGCAAAATTATTACAGAAAAAAATTATTAATAAAGAAATCAATAAATACTTTTTTTTATTAAAAAAACAAATGCAAGTTTTTCATGTTAAATGTTAAAACTGAATTAGCTCTATGTTGGTGTGAAATTTTCAAAATTAACACGTTGTGCCCATAGTTTAGTTTAAATAAGTGTAATTATCAATTATTTAATCAATTCATTTAATGGCATCAGGGTTATTCAAAGGATAGTGGGGAGTGGGAGCAGTGTTAACTACTGATTTACTGAGAGCCGACTAAACACGAGTACGTATAATCGCTGTAGAAATTTATTCACTCACTTCCCCTAACTCGCCCAACACTGGTACATCAGTAGATGATTTTCAAAATCGGCAGAATTATCGCTAAATCGGTAAGGTAGGCAACGCTGTTTACAAGGATTTTTCAACAGCGTTACTACAGCGCCCTTCACGTGATGCGCCCCCCTGCAACCCTTACCTCGCTTGCTGGTTATCGCCGCCACTGGTTAAACTGCTAATGTTACAACAAGAGACATTAGCTGTGGTAGTTGGCAAATCGGAGTATGTGGGTGACTTTATAAAGTTCAAGTTACGTTCAACATATGCCCACTGTCATTGGTTCGGCGTATAACACTGATGACGCATTTGAGTTATCAGAGCACAGTTATGTAAAATCGTCATTTGGCTTGTAAATATTGTTGAACGTCATTACTTTATTTATAATTTATGCACAAGTTGTTCAAATTTGATTCACGTAAAAATATAACATATTTCAGATGTAAAGAAGACGTTACGTTTATATTTAAAAATGATTGGTGATAACATAGATTTTAGTATGATTCTGGTACACTGTTTATACCGGGCCTCCAGCCTAAGATGCAACGGTCCATAGCAGATTTATTATTGTTTTTTTGGAAAAATGTTTCAAATAAATGTTGCCTCGAATCATATTCTACACATTTTAAAATTAGTTTCAGTAATGGCGGACTTCCGGTTGTACCGGAAGTAGATACTAACTTTATTATTTTAAATGGAACACTCTGTATATTATTGTACTTTTGGATTTCTTGTTAAATTTAAATAACAATACGTTAGGCATACATTGGGGCTAAGTTGTACCGTTTCCGAATTACATGACGTTTTTCGAAAAAAATAACATTTGCAATGTCTGCGGTGTTTGGAAATATCTCCGGAAATACGAAAGCTAGAAAGATGCGGTTTTCAGTTTTCGCTTAATCATGAAACAGGACACGTCTTTTATTTTAAAATTGTTGCGTTTAAATTACAAAATTATTAAATACGGCTCTGTAATTTTCGAACTCTAAAATCATGGATAACTTGATTTCTTTAAATTGAATGGTATAGCAATTTTTACATAAATGGATGTAAAATGTAATTTTCTTTCGATTTTATACGAGTGTCATTGCGTCTATCTCCAAAGGTTTTGGAGATATTCGCGATTTTTCAGTTTTTTTGTGATAGATACGTATTGCAAAGCGCCGGCCACCTTCCCCTAGCATTTGACCAGGCTTGCAACTGACAGCAGTAATACTGGCATGTTTAGAAAGTGGCCAACAGAATAGAATAAGACCACTGGAAACAAAGAAAACTTGAAATTACAAAAAAAAAGAAAACAACATTGCGAACCGTTTCGAGAAAGTGATTTTTTCAGACGAAGCTACCTTTCACAAAAATGGATTTGTGAATCGTCGCAATTGTCGTTATTATGACACACAAACTCCCCATCGATTTATTGCAGCACATAGTTAGTACAGAAGGTCAGTGAAGTGTGGCAGGTATCATTGGACAACATATCATAGGCTGTTCTTTCATAACCAACGCCTGATGGTAGGGTTATATGGAATTTCTTCAGAATAATTTGGGCGTTGTGTGAGAAAATATTCCGTAGCTACTCGTCAGCTGATGTGGTTCCAACACGATGATGCTCCATCTCCCAATACTGTCGAATTTCGTCAGTTTTTGGATATGTCTTTTTCAGATCGCTGGATTGGGCGTGGAGGACAGATGACAGATGGCCTCCGAGACCCCCAGGTCTTACAAGCTGCGATTCCTTTTTATGGAGTTTCATTAAAAATCAAGTTTATGAGACGCCACTAACAACAACATGCGCCATCGTATTTTAAAAGCGGTTCAAGTCACACCAGAAATGCGCAGAAATGTTTGCAAGGTGTTTGCAAAAGCGATTTCAATGTAGCGCCTAAAACGGATCGCATTTTGAATATTTGTACAAATTCTCTGTATAACGACGGTACTAACATTTAAAGTGTAACCTGTTGCGAGCAAGACGATCGATGTGTATGTACGCCATTCATTAGACAGAGCTATGTAGTTCGAAAAATGTTCTGATTTATGGATGTACCATCAGTAATGTTGTGTTTTCTTTTATCTTTGCTATGTTCATTTCCAACGCGCTTCAGTAAATTCTACATTTTTTTAATTTCAAGTTTTCATTATTTATTTACTGCAAGCCAGTCCCAACCCTGGTGAAATGCGAGGGGATGGTGGCCGGCGCTTCGCAATACGTATCTATCATGAAAAACTAAAAAATCGCGAATATCTTCGAAACCTTTGGAGATAGACACAATGACACTCGTATAAAATCGAAAGAAAATTAAATTTTACATCCATTTATGTAAAAATTGCTATACCATTCAATTTAAAAAAAAATCAAGTTATCCATGATTTTAGAGTTCGAAAATTACGGAGCCGTATTTAATAATTTTGTAATTTAAACGCAACAATTTTAAAATAAAAGACGTTGTCCTGTTTCATGATTAAGCGAAAACTGAAAACCCCATCTTTCTAACTTTCGTATTTCCGGAAATATTTCCAAACACCGCAGACATTGCAAATGTCATTTTTTCGAAAAACGTCATGTCATTCGGAAACGGTGCAACTTAGCCTCAATGTATGCCTAATGTATTGTTATTTAAATTTAACAAGGAATCCAAAATAACAGTAATATACAGGGTGTCCATTTAAAATAATAAAGTTAGTATCTACTTCCGGTACAACCGGAAGTCCGCCATTACTGAAACTAATTTTAAAATGTGTAGAATATGATTCCAGGCAACATTTATTTTGAAATATTTTTTCCAAAAAAACAATAATAAAATCGTTGTATTTGGCTGTTGCATCTTCGGCTGGACACCTGTATAATATGAATACTCTAGTTTTGTTTCGCGAAATTTTCAAAAATATATAAAATACGCTTGTGTCTCTGCTTCATTCGTAATGGACTACAATTTCATTGTTCTTCTACCCTATTGATTTGATATAAAATGTTGTGACCATATATACTCTGAAATTAATTAACTTAATTTTCTATCTGCCACATTCTTTTTGCTGTTCACTGCTGTTTTCTTCGTATTTGATATAATTAATTTAATTTGTGTTTTAAGTCAATATCCTTAGTAAATGAAATTAACATTTTCCCTCCAAAATGACTGATGCCATACTTTGCAATACTGCTAGAAACGAGGATTTTAAGTTACTCATGTAGGTTTTATATTAAATACACGAATTTATGGTAATAAAGGCCTTTATTAACAAGAACATCTATTAGAACATATACAAGATTTTATAGGATGCATTTCGATAATACGATTATCTTACTCAGTCCTGGAATTATAATTAATAACAAATTAATTCAAATGATAATTTCAAAAATTTAAAAATTTGTTATTATTAAATAAATGAAGGAAAATTGAAGAACTTGCCAAATGCAGAGGTCTTCTACACCACCTGGAGATCGTCTGGCTGTTGACTGTGACGTTCATATACTTTTTCTTTTTTTTATTAAAATAGATAAAAGTATAACTATACACGGTATAATTCAATACTATAAATTCGAGAAACCACCACAATATATACCTATATTTTAAATATAGATATGTGCAAATTATTTCTGTAAAAAGAATTAATAATTTTTGTGTGTATTGAATATAGTTGTTTTATGTACATATGTATATCAGAGTTAATACATACTGGCTGGCATTTATTGCATGGATATATAATAAACACAAAGTTATACAACATCATTAAGCATAGCACTAAATTGCATATAATATCTAATTAACTCAGGAATTATAATTTGCATTCTATGGAATAAGTTTCAGCTAACTATTTAGTGGAAATATAAAATACATATACACAGTAATAAAAGAGTTTATCTTAAATGTTTTATCTTCCCAGCATTTGGCAGTGAATGAAGAACTTCCATAAAATGCAAATTATAAACTAAGCCTGCGGTTAATGAGGTATTATATGCAATTTAACGCTATGCATAACGGTGTTGTATTGCTTTACATATATAATGTGACCTAATTACATCACAAAATTAGATCATCTCTATTGTTCCGCAGGAGTACGTTTAAAATGTCATCACATGACCTCGTGTTTATTATGATAAAAGCGAATTAGAGCTGATGTGCGGAAAAGCTGTTAAAATTAGTGAAGCTTACAATTTTGGGGCTGAACTGACTAACAATGTGAGGGATTTTAATACAAAATTGATAAATAGATATCATATACATAATACATGTGTTGTGTTGTGACCAATTAATTAAACTTTCATCACCTAAAATATGTATATCAATGATGTTGCATTACATATAGGCTGTACTAATTCAAAACTGACTATTATTTAGATTTACGTATGTGTATACCGAGACAAAGATTTCTTGGCCGTTAATAAATGTGCATTAATCCAAATAAGTTATTATTTTTAAACTATTCTTTTAAATCGTGGCGAGAAATATCTACATATATTAGATCCTAAGAAAAAAAATATTTGAAACAAATAGTGGTGTAATAACAGTATTGACAGGTTTAAACCAATTGTTTTTTAAAACTTTTTACAAGTATATTAAAAATACATTTTATGTAGAGTTTTAGTTATTTTATTAGTAAATAGTAGATATATAAGCCTGATCAAATACATTACAATATAAAAAGTCTGTTGTGTTTTTATAAGGATACTTACTACCAAAATAATCTTTACTTTAACATTGATATACAAAGTGGGAATTTATCGTTTCGTGTTCCACGTACACAGTACCTGTGTTACCCGATCGCTGTTGAATGGGATCTGCTAAATCTTGTAGCTTGTAGCACGTGATTCCCCGAACACTGATATACGAAAACGACGCCACTGCACGCGAAGCGAAGCTCAGCGAAACTAATTTCCTTGAAAATTAGCTCCCATGTTATCATACGTGGACGCGGCAACTAAAGCTAAGCGAAGCGAAGCGAAGTTAGGCTAGCGAAGATAAATTAGCGTCCACGTAAGGTTACATAGGAACTAGTTTTCAAGGAAATTAGTTGGAAAAAATTGGCTCCCATGTAATCATACGCGCATCTTCGCTAGCCTAACTTCGCTTCGCTTAGCTTTAGTTGCCGCGTCTGCGTAAGATTACATGGGAGCTAATGTTCAAGGAAATTAGTTTCGCTGAGCTTCGCTTCGCTTCGCGTCCAGTGGCCCCGCGCCTTTATGCTGGCTGAAGCGACGATACGAAATGTACCCATAATGTACCGAGGTAGTCTGACTTGGGAACGCAACGTATTCATTCAAGTATTCAGGATTTACAAAATGTACGTAGTGACAACCTATCTAGTTAGAAATAAAAAAATAATCGCATATATCCAACATTCGAAATAGTCACTAATTACTATTATTTGTCTTTTGTTTTTTTCAGGTTATATTTGAATACCTACTTCTCCTGATATTTTCAGTAAACGTCCGCGCAATAATTGGTGTTTGTTTGAAATTGTTTTTTAATGAAAAGCAAAAGGGGTTTCGAAAATGGAAATTATAATAAGTTTCAAGTAATGAAAATATCTCCAGCTAAATTGTGATTAGAACTTATAAAATAAGTAAGAGGGAAAAACAATATTAGTTCCAGCCAAACAAGTGCTTAAATAAAAATGCACAATCAATACACTACATAACTAATTATAGCAAAAGTACACCAATAAGTAGATGTAATAAATAATGATGCATGAATACGTCTGCTTAACGGTAACCTATCCGTCTCTCTGTGCTCTTATTGACTACTGCTTATCAGTGTTGCCAATTAACAGAAGACATATTTCACTAGATCGAGATTATAATTCCACCAGAAAATCACTAGAATTGGGAGACGAATTACTTTATAAAGTATTTAAGAAAAACAAAAAAATATTAAATATTAACTAATAGTTTTTCTACTATAAATCTCCTTTTATTTAATTTTTTATTTATTATAATTCGCACTTACTTTTAAAAACCTCCCTAATAGTCAAATTTAAATTTGCCGCCACAATGTTTAGTGAATTCAACGTAAAGGCATGAAAATAACTATTAATGTAGTACAAAATGGTGGGTAATTTTGTGTTTCAACGTTGAAGTGACTAAGAATAATTGCGGGAAATTTAAATTTGGCTATTAGGGCTATTACACAAAGTACATTTTGTCTATTATATATGAATTTAATACAACACTTATTAGGTAGTCGTCAATTATTAATAATTTACAACAATATATAGCGGAACCTCGTTAAGTCGGACCTCGTGAACCCGGATCAATTTTGACGAATATTTTTTTTAGAAATGGGCGTTGTATTAAAATAGTTTTGTCCTTATTGTTTAAAATGAGTTTAAAAATATAATTGTTCGGTTTTTTTGCGCGTGTATTTGTTTATCTACCAAATGAAGTCATTTTTTCTATAGGTACTGTCTTATTTTTTTTTACCCTAGTGTCCGTGTTACCCGGGTTTTCGTTAACCTGGATCAGCTCCTGGTCCCAATTGATCCGAGTCAACGAGATTCCATTGTACAACTATATAACTGTAACCGTGTTTCATGAAATCATAATCATATCCTTATTTATTTTATTTTGTACTTTTATTTATTTATTTACATATATATGTATATGTAATTTAGTCTTCGTGTTCAATAAATTCGCTAGATTTATTACTAAAATTAAAGAAAATCCCCTAAACTTTTCACTAGCCACTAAAATATGATTTGTGTACACCAGACGTGCTTTCAATACCCCAAATTTAGTGGAAAATTCACCAAGTTGGCAACACTGCTGCTTATTCACCTACTCGAGCGATAAATATTACGTCCTCACTCGCGATTTTTGCGATGTCGGTTTCACGATGTATCTAATGTTTAGGGTTGATTCGGTTTTAGCTGTATAACGATAAATATACGTTCGTATTAGGGATGGCGCGTGTGGTATATACAGTCATTCCAAACAAGCGGTCATATTAACATTGTGCCCCTATCCAAAGATGTGAACGGGTCAACCCATATGGATAGCGCCACCAAAGTTACATAGGCAAGGTTATAATACGTACATCCACGTTTAATACGAGTTTCATAACGCTTTTTACAACTTTATAAGTGAGTAATATGACAATATTTTTCACATTATTGGTATTTTGTCACATTTCTGAAATTATTGACATTTACCACATCTGGCATGAATGCTACCGTTTTACAATTTACATACTGCACGAGCCACATCAACTACGAACAGAAGCGTGCGCTTCCTGCATATAACAACGTATCCAGCTGTTTGGAGTTTGGATGGCTCCTGCGGTATATGTAAGTATAGAATATGTTAAAGGTACGCTTTTTTTCTGAATACAAGTGTACGTTTCCATCTTATTATAATAAATTATCATTTCGTGCCAATATTATCGTGTAAAACAAGCTTATTTCTCGAGAGAGGTGCACTGCAATTGAAATAGAAATCAAGTTTTCCTATCCGTTCCACATTTTCCAGTGCATTATGCAAGTTTGTCGTGCATTATTTAAGTAGGCTAGTTCATATTTGCAAGAACTACAATTACTGCGGTTTAAACATAAGCTACCGCCTTATTCTTATGCACGATATCCCTACAAAATTACAAATATTCTAACTACTATAAAATACATACACTGCTGAAGCAACGGAAATTTCGCCGATATGCTTTATTATTATTTTTATTTATGTTCATAGGTAACTTTAATGCTACTTTAATGTAAGCTGTGCAAATGCTGTGTGGGTAAGTAGTAATGCTGAAATCGCCAGATATCAAAAACCGGTTAATCGGTTTTTAAAACCGGTTTATAAAATCTATTGAAGGGGTTACAATTTTTTTCATTGTGACATATGGGATATTTAATATTCATATACTTGTTATGCAATTTGGATAGGTGTAGCTGTAAAATCGTCAATTACTTAATGGACATTTCGTCGTTTTCAGAGATTTTTAAAGTAGGTATGTACTTTAAGTATGATTTGCTTCAGTTAAAGTAGAAAACCTTTCTTCACTCTAACTCTCTTCAACGTTCTATGAAAGTAATATATAGCTCGCGTGTATTAATATTGAAAACATAATAAAAATATTTATTATGTTTTCAATATTATCTTTTTTTTTACCAACTCATTAAACCGCAGGAATATTATCAATCTTTTGAGATAAATAGAAAAAATACTGACAATACTAGGGATTTGCGGTTGTTTTGACTTTATAACAATAAATAAGGATTTGCCTGATAAGGATATTTTCTATCTTATCAATTGGTAGTGTTTTTTGGTATTATACACGGAAAAAATTGTTATAAAAAAACAAACAGTTGTAGCACTACAATTTGTCGTGGGTATGCGACTGGCTAAAACTTATCTAAATTTCTACTACACGATTGTAAACCCAATATCGTTGTAAAAATTATTGAAAAATCTGTTCCAAACGTTGGCACAATAGTGTATAACTTTTAGTTACATACGTTGTACGAAAAATCACCTTGTTAGGAAGTCAAATTTAATACAAATTTTCTTATTATTTACTGCACTTCTGTATGAAAAAATGAAACAAAATTACTCTAATGATTGCTACAATTTACCTTTCAAGGTAAAATCAATCATTATTGTTTCAGAAAACACTACAATTTTGTAGTAAGAAGTACTAGGGTGTTATCAATAATAAAACATTTAAATGCAAAATTTTATTTTATATAAATTATAATATAATATTAAAATATAACCTTGTGATAAACGTATGATATGTAAATATAATTTTTACAAATTATACGAAAAAAAAAAAATAAGCAACTTCAATAACACACCATTTAGGTATCTAATCGAATATAATATACAGTGTGTTCACAGGAACATTCTACAATAGCTAACTTTTTTATTTTTAGAGATACAGAGTCGGTTAAATAGAGAAAGTTCGTCTACTTGTCCATAAGCATTTCGTGCCATGGCATAAAAAACAAAAGGGCGCTTGGTTGCTAAGATACGACTATAGCATGTATTTTTTTAAATGGGACACCCGATATATTTTTGCATTTTTGAGTTTCTCTAATCATCGGCTATCACAAAGTATAAAACGACATTTCTGTAAAATTACGAATACGAGAGTTATAAAGAAAATCATGCTCGGTTCATTCGCAAAACATTCTATAATAGCCAACTTTTTTTTGTTTTTTGAAGTTACAAACTATTACATGAAGGTGTAGATAGATAGTTTTGTATTAATCGTGTTTTAAGTGTTGCCACTTGGATGTAATCTTTTACATAAATAACGGAAACAGTGTTTACTATATTAATTACAACAAATGGGAAGTAGATATTAAACAGAAACTAATTGTATATTAAAGTAAAAAGACAACAAGAAAATGCTTTAAATCTTTGCTTCAAAATAACTGCCATTATGTAATCTGGTGCGAAGGGTAAACATGTGCAGGGAATGTTTACCTTTCGCATCAGATTACTGTGTACCTTTTGCACTGTTTGTTCATTAAAATCACCAATACACTGTGTAATTTTGATTTTTAAATTTTCCAAATCAACGGATAGTGTATCATACACTGTGTGTTTAATAGCTCTCCACAAAAAGAAATCGAAGGGATTTAAGTCGGGTGACCTAGGCGGCCATAATATCGGGCCTCGATTTCCGATCCAATGATCAAAATGCTGATTTAAATATTCTGTAACAGCAAATGCATTATGTGATGGTGCTCCGTCGTGGTGGAAAATTATTTTACGACGAATTTCTAATGGTGGATGTTCCAAATAAGCAAATAAATCGTTTTGTAAGAAGTTTAAATACCGCAGAGCTGCCAATGTTCCTTCATAAAATTGTGGTCCCACAATGAAGTTGTCTATTACACCACACCATACATTAACATTGAATCGGTTTTGATTCCGCACTACTTGAAAATTATTTTCGGGTTTTTCTACGCCCCACATGTGCTTGTTTTTTTCGATTAAACATTCCGCAATTGGAAAAAAAATTATTTCATCGGTCCATAATATATTTTTATGAAAGCCCAAGTCTACTTGTAAATTTTGAATAAACCAGTTACAAAAATTAGTCTACGTTTGTGCATCTCCAGGCTAAACGGCTTGTACTGAATGAATTTTGAATGCTTTATATTTGTCTTTAAAATTTTATGCACGTAACCAATTGACTCGCGCAGCATCCTCACCGAAAACGAAGGATTCTGTTCAAAAAATCCCAAAATAATAATTTCCATATTTTCATTCGAAACATAGCGATTCTGCCTGTCAAAGAATCCCGTAGTTTGTAGTCTATGACACAATTTCGCAAAATATGTGTGGTGTGGACGTACAACCGCTGGGTATCTTTGCGAATACATTCGGGCTGCTTCACGATTGTTTCCATTTCACACATTATACTACTTCATTATTTCATATTTTTCCTGACTGTAATACATTATAATAAGAAATTATAATTTGCAATTTTAACATATCACGTCAATTCCAGTGTTTTAAGCGGCTAAGGCTACTTATTCATTAAGCGTGTTTCCCATTACATACTACATCTTAGCAGCCAAGCGCTCTTTTGTTGTTTATGCCATAGCACGAAATGCAGATGGACAAGTAGACGAACTTTCTCTATTTAACCGACTCTGTATCTCTAAAAATAAAAAAGTTAGCTATTGTAGAATGTTCCTGTGAACACACTATATATCGGCGGGAAATTATTTTCAAATCAGCAATAACTCGTGGCATTGTTAGTGTGTGGTATGATATGCACACGGATATGACATGATTCCGATTTGGTGACCTAAACTGTGCTTGCTTATAGAGTTAAGAAAATACCTGTACAATTGAAAAGTACTTATTTCTTGAATTTGGCCTCGAATATTTTTCGAACACCCACTACAGGGATAAGCTTCTTAATGTCATCTAAAGTTAAATTCTTGAAGTATTCTTTATTTATTTCGTTATCTAAAACAAATATGAGTTAAGGTTAGCTAACACGAATGAGTTCTTTATCATCAAGCAATTGGAAATAGCGTAGAAATTATAACTCCTAGTTATTCTTAAGAAGTATTGTTCGTAAAATTTGAGCCATCGCCTACTGTACACACACAGCAAGATACAGACACTGGTAGGGATATTCACTTATTGTTAGATTAAATTTATATGATTTTTAATTAAGACGAATATGTTCATAACAATATTAACCTAACACAATGTTACAAATACACTGGGCAGCTATTCAGTATTAAATAGTCTGTAAAAATGCTAAAGTAAGTTTAATAAGACTATTGTTGTTATAGGTTTTATACAAATCAAATATATAGGCTTTACACAGGCAACTTGTATCAAATCCTAAATTTGAAATAGTTACTGACCAAAATTTACCATCTATCAATGACATTATGATTATAGAATGTTTTTCCAATAAATCTAGATTTTGGGGATGAGTGTCTTTCTAAAAATAACACGGGCTATAAACATAATTCTAGTCAAACTCAATGTCACAATTGAAAATTTGACACATTAAACTCCGTTGTCGCTTAATGTGTCAAATTATCAAAGGCACAGTTCGTGCAATCGGCAAACGCCAAACCACTAACTAAATTTTTATTGACCTATAACAGAATCGCCATTTTTTTATTGGGCGTAATGGTCGTGACGCAGCACTAAAATTAAAAAAAAAATAATATATATTTGGAAACTTTTTCCGTAAAAAATGCTACTCTCATAAACAAAGAACCTGTAAATTCGTACTAATTTGGAACATTTCTTTCGAATAAAAAAATTTAAAAAAATGGTTGCCGACCCTATCAGTGCGAACATCATTGTAATGGATATTGCATTAACTTCAGAAAAAAAATCGTCTCGAAAAGGTAAGGAATGCAAATTATAATGGAATAGTAGCTAAGAAAAGACTATTTTTTAGTGATGTTAATAGGATCAAGCGAATCGCTTTTGTGAATAATTATAGAGATAAACCTCTGGAGTTTTGAAACAATGTTTCTTTAGGTCTGATGGACAGTCAATGTTTTGGTGCAAACGGAATGTGAATCGAAAAACACGAACTTAATTGAGAACACTGCAACGTGAACTCCCCAGAAATGTGAAAAAATGGAAATTCAAAATGACAGTGTATTTCAAAATGATAATGACCCGAAGCGTATTTCACGAATTCTTAAAGAATGGTTGCTTTGTAGAGTTTATAGGATACGTAATATACTTCATCATGTATCCACCTTAAAGTCGGGAATTAAATTTAATAGAAAATTTGTGACACATGGCTAATATAATAAGCCTAATATAAAAGCACGTGTAGTCTGAACGTCCACACACGTGCTTATTATATTACGCTCGCACAGTTCATAGATGGTCTATACCTTTCTCTCTTTATTTATATCCCTCTCTAAATCTGATACAAGACTTTTGTCTTGTGTAGTACGTTCTGTTACTGCAAGTCTTTATATCTCTAGCTTTGTTCTTTTTAGGTGAATTAGTGAAGCTATAGTGTTGCACTAGCTTTGTAGTAGTGCCAACAGTACTGTAGTACAACTGAGTAAGGGCATTGTCGTTCTCAAATTGAACTACACCGCTGCACTATCTTGCGGGCTAACAGTAGCACTGAGTAAGTACTAATGTACTACTAAAAAGCAAGAACATATCTGACGTCACTTGCATTATAGAGAACGCTTCAATATACACCATTTGAACTAGTGCGCCAGCTCATCTAAACAGAACAAAGTTTTTATTGCCGTGTCACATAGTGCTTAAAATAATAAAATTACATTTTTTTTTAAATTTATTGGATACAATTTTGTAGAAAATATTAATATATATTGTTATGTAATATGTGATAAATTTGACTAATAAGAAATGTAATTGTTATTTTGTGTACATACCTGATTATATAGTGGGTGTTAATTAATTTGCATCGTAGCCGTGGTAATTAGGTATATACGTTCATCCTACGGTAACTGTATGATTCTAACTTAATGTCCTGGGTATCGATACTAATTTAAGGGTAAAGAGTCAATGTGGCTCGTATTAAATCATAAATGACTGGAGTCCATGGAGATGTGGTGATTGTTGATAAAAAAAAAAACGGGATACACCTTAGATGCTTGTAAGGACCTTACTATACCCCGATACCAGTGTCGTGCCTATTCTTGATATGGATCCTTTTTCCTATAATATGTTTGGTTTGTCACTGCGAGGAAATTCCATTCCCAAATATTTTGGGGTGTGAATTACCTGATGTTGGAGGTATTACTTAAAATTGTTGTTAAAATTTCTGTGTAAATAACTATTTAGCATTTTGTAAACTTTAAGGTTATCTATATAAATGACAGTTTAAATTGAAATTTTAATATGTATAAGGTGATAGGCATTGCTAGTGAAATTCATCGCATGGAATAGCGGGAGATTTGAATGTTGTTTTGATTTTAAATTGAAAATTAATAATCCAAACTATACTGGATAGTAGTTGATGTTGATTTAAATATTGCAAATAAATGTAGTCACCTTGAGTAAGAGTCCTTATGTTCCTTAAAGGTTTTTGATATATTATATACAATAAATTGTGCATGTTATCGATATTTACACTGTCTTTATTAATAAAAGTTGACAATGCATTAAATTATTAAAATTAAACTGTAAATTCAATATTAAACGAAGCAAAAGTCTTATATTATACAAGTTATTGATTTAGAAGACACACCACGTACAACCTCCTCGGCTGTGTAGTTACTACTGCTAAAATAATATAAATACTACTCATTGCTTAATTAGAGAGGAGATTACTAATGCGCATGACTTGCAGTGGTGAATTCGAGGCATATGTATAAGCTCTCAGCCATCTAGCGAAGGAGAATTGTATCGTTGAATATTATCTAACATAGAAGGGTAGGTAAAAAAGGCAGATTAAAGAATAAAAGTTTATATTTGTTATTAAGAAAAATATTAGCCGGGCAATACTTTATAAAAATAAATTGGTGGGTCAAAATGTAATTGTTTTAATTGTATATTTCTTAATTGATTGCGCACATAAATAACTGCAAAGGGAACGGTTTTGCCCACCTACATTACTGTAGGTGTTAGATGCGTCAGCTGGTAAAACGAAAACTCCCCACTTGAAATTCGGTCACGTCTGCACCGACAACCAACGCCGCACAATATCAAGTTTCAAGCCTCACCACAGTGTCCTGTACCACGTGTGCTGAAATATTCGTGTCACTACAATCTGCGCATGTATGTGCTGATGGGTGTATGTATACCACATGCGCCATCTCAACTACAAACAGTTACGTATTTACATCGTATACATATGTACGAAACGTACGCTTCTGTTCATAGGTGGTTTCTGCGGTACATAACAAAGTACATATAAAAAAGAATGTCTTTGTTTCCTTCCTACAAGGATATTGAATTACATTTTTTATATATTTTTGTATTACACTTCATATAATTGTAATCTGGGAGGTAATAGGGCTGATTAGCATCATGATTTAATATTGTTTAACAATGGAAAAAGATGCATTTTAAATATTGTAGTATTGCTAGGTTCAAAGAGCAGTGCTAATTTGATTTTATGTTAAATTCAAAATCTTCATTTTGCGTCATGTTCTTATTAGAAAGTTCCTCAACTCTAAAACGTTGATATAAATGGTAGTTTAAAGGTTAATTGTTGCCGCACCATTCGCATTCTTGATCCCTTCACTCGCAAATGGAATGGGAGTAATACGAAAGCCCATTCTAGCACGACGTCGATGAAATTCCAAAAATATAATCTTGCGGTATATTCGGTGCTTCTGGAAGATAGCACGCACTTTTAAAGTATTTACAGTAGGGGAGCAAAATTTGCCAAACATTTCTCATATTTAATTTTTTTAACGTTAAATTGCCTTTTTTCTAATTAATTCATTAACTTTTTTCATCTAAAATGCTTGTAAAGTTCTTAAGAAACAACCAACGCCAAAAAATGTACGGGAAGGCGAGACACACCGGCAATCATATACCGTCAGTCAAAATGAAACTCGTGCACTACGCCTTTCAATTTTGAATAGAATGAAAATAAATAACCAAAATATTAAAAGAAAAATAAGTCTTCCTAGTCAAATTGTCTAATAACAAAATGATATTTGCTTATTGCGAGGTTATTTAGAAGAAAAAAATATAAACAATTCTTAACATCAACGTGAAACTTGTAGGCTTCTGACACTTTGGTTTTATATTACTGGCTCCATAGATTTTCAATAACATTGAGATCTGGGACTCTATGGAGTCATTTCAATTATGTGAGGACAGTTTAAACCAGTGTCTAACATTGTTCGCCTTATATTTAGCATCATTGTCTTGGCAAAATTTAAAACACGTCTCTAACGTAAGTTCACAGCACTTTGTTTTAAATTTTGTTTTAAAATATTTAAATATACGCGTTGATCCATAATACCTCCCATAGAGTGTAGATTTCTAGAACCTGCGGCAGACATACACCCCAAATCATAATTCTTCTCTTTTAGCGATTCATTAGGTTTTCCCCAAACTTGTTGCTGTACATCTGAACCAAATTTGCTCTCATCTGTAGAAATTACCTCTTTTTAATAATCAGGACCTCCTCGAATTTCATTTCGTATTCCTTTCTCATTTTTTATAACGATCCACAACACTTTGTACTGTTGTGTAACTTCTATTGACCATTTTTCCTATTTGGCGGTATAATTTTCCATTTTTAAAATGGTGAATTATTAATTCTCTTTTTGCGTTGATTGTGTTGACGACCCATATTTCCAAAATGACAATTAAAATAAAATAGGTCAGTATTTTGTAGGAAACTTAAAATGTTTGAACCGTCCAACTTAAGCAATATCTTATACTAAAAGAAATAAAATGTACGGGTTTCATTTTAAGGTTCGGAAGTTGTTCATGTACATTGCCGAAAAAATGCAACGTAGAGTGGTTATGTTACAGTTTAATTTTAACTGACTCTACCTAATAACTTTCCTAGCAAAGCTCTATTCAGCAGTGTTAACCCATGCTAATTAACATGTATTAACCCATTAGAGCCCACTGATACATACGGTATCACATAAATACCATATGGTATCAGTGGTACCATATGTTTTACATAAATAAAAAAAATCTGGACACTAATTGGTTAAATCTTTGTATCGGTAATGTAGATTCTGCCCCTGTTTTTTTTTTTTTTTTTGGAAACCGATCACAAATGGGAATTATTTATTATTATTCTTAGGTAAATTTAATGATTTCGGTTTTATATTCTACTTTTCGATTTAATTAAGTCCCACTTATGCCACCGTCATTTTTTTGTTTACTACAACGGACAGGGGTCTAATCTGGGTTGTTGTTATTTTTATTATTCATAAACAATTTAGTAGTAATCGATTATAACGCGTTAATGTTTGCCGATGACGTATAGCTCTTTATCTCGATTGATTTGCCAGAGCGTTGTGACAGCAAACTGGACTTTGTATTATGGATCAATGGTGCTTGCGGAATAAATTAGACCTTATTATTTCAAAAGGTAAAGTTTTTTCTTTTACCAGGGAAAAAGCCTCCCTGCCTTTTAGTTACACCATACATAGGGTCTGGGTAATAGTTTAGCTAAATGTGACAAAATATGCAACTTTGCGGTAGTTTTTGATAGCCGTCCGGCCTTCAACGAACACACCCGTATACAACAGTGCTCGAGGCCAATAAAATACTGGATTTTACATTCCTTTGGAAACTAGCTATTAAGCCTTAAAGCTTTATTATTAGCTCGTTTTAGCGGTCAAAGCTAGAATATACTTCTATCACATGAAATCCTTCTTATGATTTTTAATGTCCATGATTGAAAATCTTCAAAGAAGGTTTTCCAGGCGGAGGTATTCGCCCTTGCGGCCTGTGCAGAAATTATTGCAAAATTCTGATTTGAGTGCCGGGACATAAGGATATAAAGGGCAATGTAATAGCCGACGAACTAGCCAAGGAGGGAGGGACGCTAAAAGACACTTCATACGTTCAGAGCCCATATGTGGGATAACTAAGGATTCCGCAAGAAGGGAGATCTGGACCTGGTTAGATAAAGAAAATACAAAGAAATGGAGGTCGACTTAAGGTCAACTCCATACTAAAGCGCTAATAGAGGATGGGGATGCTAGATTCTCTGATAACCTACACAGACGCAGCAAGAAAGAAGCTGAAACCATTACTGGGCCGATAACTTGACACTGTCACCTGAAAAAGCCTCTATACAACACAGGTCTAGTAAGCGAACCGTGGGGCAGAAGATGCGAACTACAGGAGGAAACGAATTTACATGTAATCTGCACATGTGAGGAATTGAAGGTACTCAGGCAGAAATATTTCGGGAAGGATATATTGGAGCTCTCGAGGGTTCTCAAGTTTCCATTGGGCAAGATACTGGGCTTTGTAGAAAACGCCAAGCTGTTCGAGTGGAAGTACAGGTTTAATAGAGACGGTACAATAAGCACCTAGCTCAAGTGCCCGGACTATAGGCGTCCACCCTAACTAAATGAATGAATGAAAATGAATGAGATACCTTTGGTTTAGAAGGCATCGCAATTATCCAGTTAAAGATTTTGGATATGATCTTATACCTAGCGCCTTAGCATTTTCGCCCCTTGGAGATATGCCATATAAATACTGGTTTGAGTATCCTATACAAATTATTGCATGCAGATCAACTCTTCGGCAGACTTAGTTTTAATGTGCCGCGACTATCATTTAGACACGTCCAAACTTTTTATACTGGCCTAGCCAGAGCCAATGACGTAAAATACACCCCCGCATGGTGATGGGGCCCAACCATCTGAGGGGACCTTCAAATTTATTGTTAGCGATATTTTTCAAATATACAGCACTTGGCAAGGGGTGCCAGACAAAATTCTGAGGGGGGACGGGGGAAACCAAAGATTTTGCGCTACGCCACTGGCTAGAACTAAACTTATGCTTCGTTCCTTGCCTATTATTATCTCCTCGTCATACAATCGCATTTATCAACGCTGCAATATTTTACAGTGTTCACTAAATTACTAAAATTAACATTGTGTTTATACACAACGTTGTTAATTTTCTTTACTGCCAGTTTTCGCTTTTTTCTGGTAGAGTAATTTTAATTTTGTGGCCATAATTATCATACGTGTTATTGCATAGCATTGTTACTACTTTTCATATGTATTTTTAGTAATTTCTTGCCGTATAGAGTTTGAGTTTCCTGTGTTCGATTATTTAGTTTTCCAAGTATGTATTATAATTGTAATCACACATAAATATTATTTTATGTTAATTTTTTTTATGTAGGTATTATATTTTTGTTAGAAGTACGCACTACTATGACATTATATGTACTTTATTTTCTTGCCTTATAATTGGTGCATTACTGTTTGGCAATAAATAAATTGTTATATTTCGTAACCAATGTGTATTTAGTTTATTGCAAAACAGATGTAAATAATTTAATTTTTTGATTTAAGCATTAATAGTAAATAAAGATGGTGGTTTTTGTTAACAGGCAATGGGGCACACAGAGAAAAAGAATTCTTTAAATCAAAGAAATATTTCTTTGCCACTATTTAAAAGAACCATTTGTTATTCAGTCAAAACATATCTCTTTCAATTGAAAGTAGTATTTTTTCAGTGAAAGAAATACGTATTAACTGAAAGAAATAGTTCTTTTAAATAGCGGCAAAGAAATATTTCTTTGATTCAAAGAATCCTTATGTGTAATATTAGTACATACTCCCCAGGTAAAATGTGAATCGATTTATATATACATATGACACACATAATGCCGGTCGACCTAGCACGTCTGCGCCACTGCGTGCCAACAAAAACACCACCATCTTTACTAATAAAAGAAAATCGACATAAGCATATATGCACATTTATGAAAATGGGCAATGCAAACAAATTAATAGCGAACAACTATTGTAAGAAATATATATATATATATATAATTATTATAAAATTCCCTAAGTCAATTTTAAAATCACAATTATTTATAATATGTAATTTAAAATATTAAACCTTTTATTATTGTCAAGTTCGTTTTTTGCCCAATATCGTAAAACTTCCCTTTCTCTAGTAATAACCTATGAAATACTAAATTTTAGTTAAAAAGAGTGCAAACGTCAACAATTCAATCAAACATCTCAAAAACGAATCGGTTTACATCGAAGGAACTGATCATAAATAACGCAGTAAATTTAACATCTTTATAATTATGAAGTTAATAATTACTTTCTTTAAATAGATCATATTTCGACTTCCTTATAAGTTTCAAAATCAAACTCCCATTAAAAGTTTGAAAATTGTAATGAGTCAGTTTTGCGTGGAAATTATAATAAAAAGTTAATCTTTCCAAAAATTCTGGGAAATAATGTTTTCTGTGTTTAAATACATCCAGGATACTTTAAAGGTAAATAAATATTTATACAGTACAGATGTTCAAATATTGCACACGTTACTATGCGCAAGCAAATAAAGTAACGTCTCGATGTTTGCGTGATAGAAATTTACATCAAACAGAAAAATATCTTGAGCATCGTCTACTAAATACATATGGAATGACGGAGGACTAAACAGTTCCCTAGTAAATATTAGGGCCATATTATTTGGCGCTTACATTGTTTTACTGTTGTATATTCCCGCACACTAATCAGACAACAGATTCAGTCGAAAGTGCTTAAAGACAAGCTTTAATTGATATCCAGTTTAATAATTGTTAACGGGGTCACATTTTACGGCCTGTCTAATTTTAGCAACTGTTGGAGACAACGGGGCAAACGGGTTAAATAAATTACGAAAGGCAATGCTATTGGACTACAACCGCATTCAATCAGGCCCTTGTTCGTAGATCGTTTATGCTAGTTATATAAGTATATGTACATTTTACATCATTTATACTGCTTCTTAGGGGAATTTAATTACACCAAAAAGTTTGCATTCTTTGCAAAAAAAAAACCACAACCTTTCTCCCAAAAAAAATTTAGTATATTTTAATAATAATAAAAAATCCCATATGTTGGAATATTTATGCCGGTCACATACAGGTGATTCACGGAACCCGTCCATTAAAAGTTTTTGACTTTGCAATGATATCCCGATTTTGAAACTTTGGGGTTAAGCAAAGTTTGCTATGATCTCTTTAGAAAAAATAATTTCATCTATGTCCCACTTTCCACTTATCGAAAGTTATGGCCAACTTTGGTATTTTAAATAGAAACCTATATTTTTTAGTGCACTTTTAGGTTCTACTGGGAATTTTAAAGCCAATTTTATAAAACATCTACTTACCTAGTGCGACATGGATGAAATTAGTTTTTCTAAAGAAATTATAGCCAACTATGCTCAACTCCAAAGTTTCAAAATCGGGATATCATTGCAAAGTCAAAAACTTTTAATGAACCGGTTTCGTGAATCAGCCTGTATATACTGTGACCGGCATAAATATTGCAACATATGGGATTTTTTATTATTATTAAAATTAATTTTGTGAACGACATTGGGGGTTGTAAGATAAAAAATAAATGTGGTTTTTATAGATTTTAGGGTTTGTTTGTTGATTTGAGTAAAAACAATGCGTAAACAGTTAGGAATGTGGAAGGTGTTGGTGGATATAACTTACTGTCGCCCTCAGACTATCACTAAATTTAAATTTTTATTTGAAATTTGTATACTAATACTATTCGCCCTTTTTAAACGACATTGGAAAGTTGTGAGATATAAAATAAATGGTGAAAGTTTGAGCATTGGTTTATTGGTTACTGTAACAAAAATACGTAAATATTTACGGATGTTGATGATATCGACAGATGTAATATTATTAATACGAAGCACAAAAATCCTAACATTAGCGGGAATTTATATTCTATTACATATTAGCCGTCATTTTTGAAGGATATTGAGAGTCGTGAGAGAAAAAGTAAATATGATTTTTACAAGCTTGAGGTTTGTTCATATTTATTTCTTCCGTCTTCTTCTTCCGTCATTTTTAACTATATCTTTAATTCAAAAATTGTTAGCTTAGCAAAGTAAAGATTATGAACTGTATTAACACAATTTTGCAATATATTCTGCTCCACTTGGTTTTAAAATATTTATTATGAAAACGGCCAAGATCTGGTAATCATTTATCTAGAACGGCTTAAATATAATAATAAAAGAGGTTAGGAACATTTCCTTATACACCAAAAGTTAAATTAATTAACGGAATCCACTCACACCGAAATCAGCTGTCTACTAGTTGATTAAGGGTATATAATGTGGCGATAACGATATAATTTTAATAAACCCCTTGATCGTCACATAACACTGGTATTTATTAAATCATTAATACACAAAATGTTTTACGTAGTGTAATATAAAATTATTTGATTGTCAACTATCTTTTACAAAAAACAGTTTTGTAAGAAAAGCTTTAGAAAATATCTTCCTTAAAGAACCGTTATGGTATAATATCCGTCTGATACTCTTTCATCACGAGTCTTCATCATTATCTAATATGTGGTTGATATTTTGTTTACTTATCGATTATTAATAAAAGCTTAATTTACAGGGAAATAATTAACATACTAATCTTACCTGTTGAATGTTATCTATGTCTATTGAGTGTCTGTACATCTCTCAACTAAATACAAAATTAATTACTTTTTTATCTTTTATCGGGCTTTAATCATTAGTATCTTTAATTTTCTAATAAAGGCCTAGCTACCATTTTTTTTTGTTTTTGGAATAATTACTTACTGGCTAATTTTTCTTGAGAAACGAAGGATGCGTCGTACACTGATAGAAAGGATTCTTTAAACCAAAGAAATTTATTTTTTAATCTTATTGCCCAAAAATTGTGTACATACATCACGCAAAGAAACACGTCTTTCTTGTAAAGAGAATTATATGTACTTGTTTTCAATTGTCCTTATTCGTGAATTAGCGGTTCATTTTTCAACAATTTTATTGCCTTCTTCAGGAAAAATAATTTATTTCATACTGTGCAGTATATTTTTGTTTACATTATCAATTTTAGTCCAGTAAATGAGTTATTACAGTATCAGAGCCGGTGAGTGCTGCTTAGCGACAGCCTCGTTAGGCAGCACTTACCGAACTGTTTCAATATAAATATATACAATAGGTTACTATAGGAAGAAAAGTGACGTGATTTTCAAAAGGTGATGTCATTTTTTTTTGCTTTTAATATAAATGTTGTAGTAATTTACTTTTAGCCATAGTTTGACAGTATGAAATAAAATTTAATACGATACACGTCCGGTGATGCTTGTAACAGTACTCGTTTAGATATTTTGACTTAGTTCCTTCGTCGCCTGGTCCATAATATCTTACTCGTACTGTTACAAGTCACCTACCGGACTTCTAATGTAAATAACTATTATTAGCAATTAAAAAAAATGTGTTTTTATTTTATATTTAAAGTTAAAATAATACACATACATTCTATTTTATATTAAAAAAAAACTTTATGTTTATATGATGTAATATGTTTAGGAATTTCACCGCCAAGAAAGCTATTATTTAATGAAGAACTATTGTGGTATGATTGAAAGCATGATTTAGATATCTTTGATCCTTAAAGCAACTAATGCATATCGTCATCAAGACGTCACCGTTAAAACCCTTTCTGCCTTAACGTCGACGAAGAACAAATCAATAGCATGTATACGTAAATATACTAACTGTTATTTTCTTTTATTTTCAGGTAATTTACAACTAATTTCTTGGGTGTTAAACTGATGGATAGTAAGTTTTTTATATATTAATAGCATTATTTTTTAGTTCGGCCAAATGTGTAATACACTATGCTGATGCCTTTTTAATAAGGTATAATAAATTTACAAGATATCTAAGTTATTACACGTTAGCAGATGTGAATTTTTATTTGTAAAACTAGTATGAAGTTTAGTACATTAGTATTATAATAAGAGGACGTCCGTATTTCAATTTTAAAAATAAATATTCAATCAAGTTCTTGAATCAATTGAATATGAAATAGATGAAGTTTATGTTTTCGCAAAGTTCTCGATACTGAAGTTTGGCTGATGCCTAGATCATTTTGCACCACGCTTAATAAGTATAGCAAAGTCATTTTCTTCATGGGTAACATGCTTCTCGCGTTCCTTTTTTTCGTATTTAATTTCTCCTGTACCTTCAAACCTTTCTCGAAGTCTTTCAAACGCTAGAGCGGTGGGATATCTGCGATTAGGAAATCGTTGACCGTAAATTCGCGAAGCAAGCATAAAATTTCGTTCTCCTTCACCCAAAACATATACCATATCAACAAGCTCCACCTGATTGAAATTCATTTTAATTAACACTAAATAAAGAAAATTTTACTAACACAGCGTGTTTGACAGTTTGGTAATGTCATAAAAAATAACTTCACCGCCAACCTTTTATGAATAAATGTTATTTGTGGAACAATTTTTGAAAATGTCAAATAATCTCAGAAAGTATAAGTTTTAGATATACCCTACTCCTAACAAAAATGGAAGATCATAAAAAAGTGCATATGATGAAATAAAAAAATATAAGGTGTTCAATTTAAAATAACAAAGTAAAAGCTGTTTAAATATTACAGAAATTGATTGCTTCTGGAGACCATAACAATAAATTATGAAATAACATTCAATTCATAAAAAAGACCTAAGCTTTCCTAAGCTACACAGCAAATTTTAGAGTTCAATTGTTAATGATAATGCCGGAAATTTTTAAATGGACACGTGCATTTTGAAAATTTTATGTAAAAAGTCAAATAACTTGGCAACCTTGCATTCGAAATTTGAAACGAACATATGTATTTGTAACAGTCATTACAACAAATAACCATGCCTAAAAAATAAGTATGGACTCATTTAAAAAAATTAAGTTGAGTACGGTCCTGGGAAACTGATACACCCCGTGAACGTGAAAATATTTTTAGAAGGTGCACTTCTTTCCGTCATATAGGATGCCACATTGAAAAAACTTTTATCAGAGGTATTAAAGTCAATATCGACCGATATCGGACTACAGACTCACGCTGTATATAGGTAGTGTGCCTACGGATGGAGTCGACAATAGGTATGTTGGACGAACAATTTTTGAATTGGAATTTAATGTTTGGGAAAAAAAGTCCTATTGGTCTGAAACTTTTTTATCGTTTGCTTTCGATTTTTCAAAATCCAATAGGCCTTTGCAGCTGAGTCAAAATCGTTTTCGTTTGGGGTAAAGTACTTTTTCCGTTGGCATTATGCCAAAATCTTCCTAAGAAATATTGTTCAGAATGTTGAATGAAAAGTTATGACGATATGTAAATTTTCAATCATCGGCCTACTTTGATAACATCCATCGTTTGTCAATTTCATTTCAAGTAAAATACTATTTGCCTTCACAGTATGCCAATATGTTACTAAACTTACTCGAAAGCAAACGATAAATAAGTTTCATACCAAACTTATTTCCCAAATATTAAATTCTAATTTGTCTATTATACCTATTGTCAATTCCATCCGTGGACTCACTGTATATACATACATACACAGTTTTTTTACGGGAGTGGCTAGTTTTCGGGCCATTTATACTTCTCCAAGTAATTGATTAATTTTCACTTGCTTTAAGTGTACAAGTTTTTGGGTATTTAAATGTGTGAATCAGTAAAACAAGTAATTTAAAAGAAAAGTATTGAAGATGGGTATATGTAAATGTTACGGCAAATCAGTGTAGAATTTAATCCTACACCCAACAATATAAAAATATACAGAGTGTTCTATTTAAAAAATAAGAGTTTTATATCATTTAAAATTCTTTGATATATTAATTTTTGACACCCTGTGTGTTACGACGGCAACTCCTTACTATACGTTTTTGTGAAACAATGTTAGTATGTACTTGGTAGTTTTAAAATTGGAGACCTCTGGCACTTAAACCAACTAGAAATTAATCTACGTACAACAGTGTAATGTCCAAATTTTCACAAACATCGTAATGTTTTAGAAACAGTTGAAGATAGGTATAATGATTACGTTACAGCATTTTATGCTGAATTCAAAAATGTAATAATGTGGTCGTTCTATTTAAACTAACAAAGTTCATGGGGACTTTCGAATAACTGGCAGTGTATAAAATTTTAAAAAACAGTAATGCAAATTCTAGGACATAAAATTACATTTAAGTTGCTAATGAATCCTCTGGTTGGAATATGTAATTCAAATAAGAAAGACGTTAGTTAATTTCTTCTTCAAATTATAGTCTTTATTATATGAATAAAAGAATATGCCTGAACAAAAAGTTTAGGATTTTTATAAACAGAAAGAGAGAAAACCAATTTACTGAGAGATGAGTAATCCCGTATGCAATGTCTCTCTCTGGTTATAAAACGTTGTTTTGGGATTGACATTGATATTGTTTTTATTTGTTTTATTGTTTGTTATCTGTTATTATTATATTAAAAATAATTTTGATCATCATTTTCTAATTCACAATATATTGGAATGACATTTAGACGTTAATTGATACTTATTGTTAGAACTACCGCTTTGAGGCGAGAATATTATTGAATAGAAATGCTTTGTTGTTAGATGCAAGGCAATTAATTCTTGGCTATATGGGCGGCATTCAGCTAGACATAACTACTGAGATGTAATTTAGGTAACATCAATGCTTTATGTGTAGGTATGGCATTGGGGTTTCGACCTGCTTAGAGCATCTGCTAGAAAAAAAATATTACATAGACTGGAAAACTGTACCCAGTACGCATACACCTGCGTTTGTAAATAAATATTCCTAATTTTTCCAACATAAGTTTTATGTGTTTTGCGTAAAAACTGCGTATATATACATGTGAGGAGCATGTGTTTGAATGGTCGTAAATGGAATTATCAGTCAATTACTTTCGCACAACTCATGCATACGAAATAATCCTGGTGGCGATAAAAACAAAGTGGTAATAAAAACTACGTAGGAGATGATGTCTAATTCGCTGCTTGGTTAATTATGACAGTTAACACCTTGTCTAAATGGAAAAATAGGGAAATTGAAATAATGAAGGCGTCCTTGCAATTATATCGCCCATAGAAATTTAGTATTTAATGCGCATTTCTTGCGAGAAGGTAGCGTCAACTAGCAACATTTTATACACTTACATCATCGTCCACAAATTTTCATCCTATTTATATGTGTTCCAGTGCCGATTGTAAGAAGTGTCCTCAAAACTATATTTTTAGCGATACTCTGGTTCTACTTGCGGTGTCTTTATTTCCTATAAATTCCGTGACTCACTTCTTTACTTGAGTAACACTGATTATAGAAAGTATGGCATTAATTTGTTCCCCGTTATTTTATTGTAATGTGTTACCTAATTATACACAGAGATCGGCGTAAAATTGATCAAAAAAAAAATTATAATTGAAATGTGATTTTTTTTAAGTGATCGATTCAGCATTTAGCCGCATACACCTTAATGATTCATTTAAAAATTGTATATATCCCGGAGTTGTAAAGATATGTACAGAGAAAACATCTGCATCCGCAAGTGAGTAACACTGCGGAGAGAAAAAGTAAAAAATAAAAACTGCATTACTCATTCTTATTATTAGGTTATTTACGACTATAATTCTGTAATAATAACTTCTCTATACTTTACTGGAACAAACGGTACATTACAAACTAATAGCACTTCTTTGGCATCAATTGTTCGATGGCACAGACAAACGAAACACCTTGACTTTCATAGAATCGCAATATCTTACTTAATAAACATGATTTGAGCTATTTTTTATGTTTTCGTCATACTAAGACATATTATTCATCTAAAGATACCTCTTAGTTTTTTTTTTTTTGACGCCTTCTAATATAGGTACATTTTTTTTTGTACTGATTAAGTTTGGAGTTATTAATGATGATGATTTAATTTGTATAGGTAAATAAAAAATGATGAAATTCTAAAATAATTTGATACATAATTGGAATTATAGAGAAATATTAATGCAAATGCTTTTAATTTACGTCAACATGACAGATTTTGTACCAAAAAAAAAATGGCACGGTTGGGGATGAGAACAAACATGGTTGCCTCGTAACACTTATAAGAATCGTCCTGGATACTTACATGTTACATCAGAAAATGTAATCAAGGTTTTTGGAATTTTAAAATAAATCAATATCTGCCACTTTAATGAAGTTGTTTCTTATGTTCTGATCATTTGTGAAATAATGAATGAAATAATAATAATAACTTGATGTTTTTTTCTTAAGGTGTACGCATGTAAGCTGCCGAAATGTTTATGCTAGCATTTCGACATTTAAGTAAATGTAACTGTCAAATAGAAAAGTATAGGAGCTGCGATTAAAAAATAATACGGTATCACTCTTATACATACAACATAAAAATTGACTTGTTTTACGTTCGAAAGGACTGGCATGTCTGTATATCAAATGCCTTGAAAAAAGCGACCATTCTATAATATTGAAAAACGAATCTAAAAATAAGGGACTTCGCATGATCGACAGAGTAAAACCTATATACGGACTCCATATTCTCGCCATGCAATATACGCGTGCACAGCGCCACTATCTCTTAGCGCGGCAAGTCTGAATTAAATTATTCAAAAAAAGGAAAAATCCGAATTTGTGTTCCTCTGAAACTTATTAACGTTTATATTCGTCACAATGATAGCGATCTTTTCAGATTATTATATATATCCCTCTTAATTAGGCGTATCATCCTTGAAACCATCTTCTTTGTGTAGCTGCTACACTGTTGAAAATATTACGGTGTTGGCGTTAATTTTGCGCTAGTCAAATATTTTAGTGTTGATTTTTACAAACTTTGCCAGACGAATTGACTACATGTGTTTAGTAGAACAGAAATGACTAGAATTTGGTGTGAATTCTTGTTCAGATATGAGGATTTACTATTTCTCTAGACATTCAGAAGCATCAACCAATCAGAATTTTTCCCTCGGATAGAAATATAGAAACCCCACCTAATCTAATACAGTATTGCATTATATGTACCACCTGCATTGCACGTGTACTGTTTTCGAGTTTGTTTCTGCGTATTAACATATCCAAAACAAACCACCAAATGTGACTGACCTGCAAAGTGTAACCTTGTGTTATTAAACGTTAATTCCAGTGGGCATAAAAAATTTCAACATCTTAAAGATGTATTTGGAACAACTATTTACGTAATTAGTTCAGATTTGAATCAAATAGCATAAACATTCACTTAATTTTATAATGGTTCTCAAAAAATCATTTTAAAATTAGTACGTTTAGTTGAAGCCAAAACTTTTGAATGGATGGTTCTGTATATTTATAATTGAGAAAACGTCTTAAAGAGAGAATATTATAGCACTAAGAAATAGGAGTTGCATATTAAAAAAACGTTGTGTTTAGAAAACGGTGTTAAATCATCCAATAGATCGCATTCATTTAGTTAAACAGCTAGTAAATTTGTCTAGTCTAGATCAAATAAAATGTGACTAGAAGTATGTAGTATATAACAGTGTAGCTGTGGAGTTCTCCACGCGTATTACTAGAAACCTTGTCCTTGTCAGGCCGTCGCATTGGCACAACTGGTATTTCTTCCTCTTCTTGGCAGAATCTGCAAGTAGCACCATCTACCAGACCTATGTTGTACATATGCCTATTTAGTCTACAATAACCCGTCAACAGATCTACTATCATTTTGACAGTCTTCCTGTTTTTACTCAGTATATCTTCAAATTCAGGCCTCTGTTTCTTTAGAAACTTTTTTGTCAGAGTCTGTCCCGGTGACTTTTGCCACCACTCTCTAGATTCATTATGTATGCATTCATTGATATTTTTTTAATTTGCGATTTGGTAATGCCAAAATTGTCAATTTGGCGAACCTGGTCTGGCCAGATCTTTCGACGCCCCATTTTTCCTTACGTTGGAGTGGCTAGGAATTCAGAACAATGTTAATTTCTTTTGGATACCCACCTCATTTAGGGCGCCTACACAGGCACAGTTCCAAATCAGCTTTGTGTCCACACTTATGGAACTAATCGCTTGTGTGTGGACTGGCTGTCAGAAGATTGCAACGCTTTTACCTTACTAGTAGTAGTGATTAATTGAATAAATTGCATACAGTCATCCATGATTGTTAGTGGACTGACATAAATTTAACTTTTTCTAGTTCCTCAAACAAATAGATCTAACACTACTAAATCCGGTGAACGTGGTGGCCACAAGAACGGTCCGTTATTAAGCAATCCATTGATTTTCAAACGTTTCTTGCAAAAAAAAAGTGAATTAAGTAGCCATCATGTTGATAAAAAGTTTATTATATTGCCCTAAAGGCAAATTTTGTAAATATTCATTGTACAACATTTCTAAAATATTCAAATATTTTAGAAATCTTTTCCTACAAGAAAATTTAATTGGTTTGTACTATAACAGACAAAAAGATCGCTTTATCGTGTAAATTGTTTTGATAAAGATCCAGTGTTACCACCCTATCATTTCTTATTGCCGCGTATACATTAAAATACCAATTTTCGTTGAAAATTTCGGTTCTTTGCGGACATATAGTTTATGTCATTCCAGTAGTGAGAATTGTGGCGATTAGAAAATTCATCCTTTATAAATTTAGCTTCGTCCGTCCATATATTTCTTTCTAAAAAGCTATACTCACCATGGGGCCTCAAAATATATTTAACTGTTTTCTCTTCTGGTGGTTTTGATCTTTCAGTTTATTCAATCCTCTGAAATTCTTGATTCCAAAGAAGCTTGTCCCAACAAGACCATTGGAAAAGTTATAATGGCAATTGTTTATATAAATTATCGACAATAGGGTTCCTTTTACGGATTGTAGCTCTGACTGAGCGGTTGTTTTTAAAAAAATTTGTACGATATGTTTTAAAGCAGTTACGGACGATTTCTGTTTTCCTGGGAACTGTAGAGCGAAAGCGTCATACATTCTTGATATTACTTCGTTAAATTCTCTAGATAATCGGGTGTATTCTGTATCACATACTAAACATTTTAACGATCATTGTTAGTTTTTTAAAGTCTTCTAGTAAGCAATCTACTAAGTCTTTTTTAACGTAGGTATTTTATTTATACATTTTAACGTATATATTAAAAGTATGTAAAAAAGACTAGATCACTTACAAGAGGGCTTAAAAGAAAATTAACACTGACTGCTAAAATGTTTAGGATATAATAGGGAATAGACCCGAATAAATAAATTTAAATAGTGTGCGATTGTGTAGTTAAGACTCGCTGCTATTTTGGTTTACACAGTACATATTGACAGTTCTATTGCAATTGTTTTTGCGTCATCTCGGGCATGGCTAACTTGCCGCATTTTTAAAAATGTTAAGGAAGTACCTTTTTGAAATAACTCGAAAACAAAAATCATAAATTGCTCTTATTTTTCGCCTTAGTATAGCATGAGTATAGTATGAGGCAGAAAAAATAGAGTATTCTATTTGAAATTTTTGACTTTTCTGCATTTTTCGGGACTACTGTTTTAACAATTTTTATGCACGCTCTGTATAAGATACACTAATTTTTATGCTCCATTTTGAGCCGCTTACCTTCAGTCTATAAGTATCCACTTTCCGATTGAAGAAAACCGGAAGCGCACATGAAATACTAACGTTTTTTTAAGGGATTGCAAATGTGTAGTACTTAAATTTTAACAGGAATTTTAGGCGCAATTCAAAAATATACAAGGTTATTTGTCAACGTGTATACCGCATAAAGCGCAAGAGATTTTTGCATATTCTGCTTGATCCATATTAGTATATACTCAAATTTTTTGATATTTTTTTCGTGAATAGTTTTCCACATATAGATCGCTGACATTCGTCGTGACGCCCTGGTTATATACGACTGCAACGCAGTAATAGACACATAAAATATCTGATCACTCAGACATTGGGACAACTGCTTAGGAAACACGTGGACTCCTTTATACAATACATACCCATATGAAAATCGGAATTAAAATACTTATTTCATCAAAAGTAAACATAACTATTCTTATAATTGACTAAATAGAAAAACGAGGTTCTTTTTTAAATTAATTAAATATCTATAGCATTCTGCCCTAACAACTACCATCATTTATTACATGAACAACATGATCATAAATATGTCAAGAATAGGAACTAGATTAGAGGGAATATACTAGCAAACGATAAAGCGGGCATACTTATATTAAAAAGCATTTCTACAGCTACGATTAAATTAAATTTTCAATATAATGCTGGAGTCAAAAATATTAAGGTGAGCACATAAAATAAAACTTTATCGTATTTTTCACTTTGGTATCGTCCAGAAAAAAAATAAAGTAAGGAAATAAAGGAACATTTAGAAAAATTTTGGTAAATACCAAAATAGATGTTTGGTCAAAAATCAAAACTATACTGAAAACTATGCCATAATGAGCTCCACTATAGCGCTGTTTCCGATTATGAAATTGCTTCATTACAGTACGGAAATAAAAAAAACTGCATTATAATTATATTTGCCAAATTTCTCATTCCATGAATAGCAAGCACTCGTTACTAACCCAGAATAAATTCTAATGTAAATATATCTGCATCTATTTGTTAGAAAGTTACTAAAAAGTTTTTTTTATTGACATAACAGCTAAAAGCGTATTACTAGAGAGAGTCAAGTTAGTTAGTAATCCCTAGTTAGTTAGTTAGTAATTCTCATAGTCAGGGATTATTATGAAATACAAAAATCAATGTGCTAATATTACTACAATAAAGGATCAAAGGGATATAGAGTATGAAACAAGCTATGTTGTTACCTGTATTCTCTAGTGCTTTCCCTAATTAATGCTTTGTGACTGATGTTTCTCCAAGTGCAAAGCGATTGCGGACACAACAAATAATTTGGTATTGTTTGATTCATTACATACATTTCCTATGATTAACAAATGTATAAATATAAAATATTTATTATTCGATTGACATTGATCCAACGACATTAGTATCTGATATAAGTTTTACTCCGAGAGCCAAATAAAACAATATCATTTTTATGGGATTGTTAATAATAAATCTACTGATTAATATTGGAGCTTAAATGATTTAATGATAAGAACAAAATGTAAATGCTCTAAGATTAGAACATAATGGGATGTTAGCTAGATAATCATTTTGGAAACAAACAAAGTTAGCTCATAAAATGATACCTACCAGGACCATTTTAATGCAACAGGTACTGTTATAGATTCAAGAATTATAATGATTAAATGCATTACCGTATATGACTAAACATGTTTTATGGGAAAATTTATCTTGCTTGCGGAAGACAATTAACACTGTGTGACATTTACGATGGAACAGAGTATGGAAATTAAGCTATATTGTACACAAATATATCATTCCCAATTGAACTTCTGTGTCTATAAAAGTGTGCCATCTCAGCGAGTTGATTTGAAAATAAGTATATTTTGTTTCGAAAAACCAAAGAAATTGTATTACATGAATGCTGACAAAGGAGGATTAAAGAAGTTGAACGGATGTCACTGATTTCAACCAACATTGACTGGAAACTAATATGACGTGTAAATCTAGTGGACCTTATGCCTATTGTTATAGTAAAGATTGGCTTATATGTAGATTTCTACCACCTGACGTCTAGATATGTGTTGTGTCAGGAAATTTATAAATTATTATTGCTACTATAAGTTTTTAGGTGAACTTAACAGTATTGTTACGTACCCTCGTATATTATTAGTTTATTAAACTTCACCTACCTGTATCATGACATAATTATTCACCATATTTGGAAGAAACATAATATGTAACATGTGTAATCTTATCTGCCTCATATATTTTCATAAATTTTATAAGCACAAACTCACGTGCACTTTTGATATATGATCTTGTAGGATCGTAGAGAACGTTGGCACGTGTTATGCGCAATTTTCGGTTGTGGTATAAAATTTATGGATAACTTATCTATGGATAAAAAAATATAATTTTTTTGTTAATTTATTATTTTAAAATGTTTGGAGGTAAAATTTCTGTAGGTAATAGGTTAGGTTATAGTGGTTCTAAACCATAACTAACTAACTAACTAAATCATTTTAAAATTGGCACGTTTAGTTGAAACCAAACCTTTTGAATGAGTGGTTCTGCATATTTATAATTGAGAAAACGTCTTAAAGAGAGAATATTATAGCACTAAGAAATAAGAGTTGCATATTAAAAAGACGTCGTGTTTAGAAAACGGTGTTAAATCACCCAATAGACCGCATACATTTAGTCAAACAGCTGAGTAATTTGTCTAGTTCTAGATCAAATAAAATTGACTAGAAGTATTTGTAATTCCACGTGTCAGTTGAACAAAATAACCCCTTAGCAATAGACAATACTTGACTATCTTTGCTCGTCAAATTTAAACTCGTATAGTTCTCGACAAAATAACACGAAAAGAGTGTGGACCTCTCCTGACTATTAAATTAGTTAAAACGGTGTTAAAATTTTCAACAGTGCAGTTAATTTCCTCTGTAATGTAAAAACGATAATTAAAGGAATTTATTAAACCATATTATGTAGCATAGCTTTGTCGTAGAGCTGGTGGTTAAGTTATATAGTTCACTATTATGTTTTAATGCATATTCACGTTCAGTGTGCTGCACAAGCATATTTGCAACACCTATACATAGGTAAACAAGTGCATCTAAATGATGTCGCCATATTTACTCCCAAAGCTTACCGTGTATAACTCATCCATTACATTTATGAATTGTAGCCTTTGACTATATAAGCAGTATTTATGCTGCCTGATAAAAGTCTCCAATTGATTTCTAAATCACTTGTAAGCCTACAACTTATTCGAATGAGTTACTAACCGACAAGTGTTTTTATTTGATTTAAAACTCGAGGTAAGATTGTTCGTTGCCAAATACTGCTGTCTGGATGAAGGCTGGCTAGGTGGACGACACCTATTTACCAACATTCATTTTAATTAAAGGAAAGCATGACGTATTTTTGTGTCAACATTCGAAATGAGTAGTTTAAAAAAAAAGTGTTTCTGTGTTGAAGTATTAAAGTTTATGCAATAATGAGAATACAAGTAAGAATGTCTATTTCGATATTGGCGCGAAATCGTAAGAAATATTAATTTGATTTTCTATTTTAATAATTTAATGCCTAATACCCTAAGACACTACATCATCAAAATAATAAAGACCATTTTCAAAGAACAATAGCAACAATGGCTTAATTAAAGCGTGGTTAACACCGCATTTATGTTTTTGATTGTATGACGGCAGTCACTCACACAGCCAAAACAAACAGCCATCATCTTTATTTTTTGTAGTTTACTATGAACGTTTGAAATAGAATTGGTATACATTAAGTTCAATCAAATAAACTTTTTATGTTTTGATAATATAAGAATAAAAGTATAAAACCTGAGTAAATGAAATTACTATTCAACAATACCATATTGCATAAAATTTTACTTCCCTGTAAAATAAATTATATCAAATAATAATGCATAGATTAGAAAATGATTGAAAGAAATTAGTACTCAGAATCCTACCAATAATTTACATAAATATTATTCTAAAATAGAATATCATTTATAGTGGTGCGCTATCGATAGTCGGACCAACTATCGACAGTTATCGATAGTTAACTATCGATAGTTGACTATCGATAACTATCGATAGTGCCCACAGTCTAAGGACATGTTATTTGAGTATACTGAAATAACATGTCCTCATGTCTCTATAGAGAATACACAATATTGTAGTTCGGTCTTCGGTTGAGAATGGGAACCCGTGTGTTCGCGAAACAATTATCTCGAATTCATCAAATCTGATGTACTGATCGGATATTTACGTGAATATATTGTACTGTATAGATACTTTTCAAATAATGTATTGTTACATCAAAGTATGTATTCGCCGGTATCTAATATAGAAACGGCTTTCTCTTTCTACATTATACTGTTACAGTTATGTGTAACGTCAAACAGTTAGTATCCTAAAATATTACTTTTATTTTATGTGAGAGATGACTTTTAAGATTTGTTTCTTTTTTGTGGGGTTTGGCCATAAATGGAACAGCTGTAGTGTAGTTTTTATTGTCACAGAAAGGAAGCAATAAACCAACCAGCTTTACTTTAGTTTCGCGAATTCTATAACAATGTCCCTTTAGCGTTGACCGTCTTTAACAAAGAAATACCTTAACTCTGTCGTCGCTTTAGTTAAGTTCGTTTATGCATTTCATTATTCTTAATTCGATTTTAGTACCCCTTATATTAAATATATAGACTAGTCAGGTATCATTTTACCCATCATTCACTTACTATTCCAAATATCTCACGATTTTGTATTCTAATTCACTGGCTGGTTTTGTTCATCTCACCTAGTAATTGTTTTTTTGCTAGTACTGGTACTTTAAATAGTTTTTGCGGTCTTTTTCGAGAAATAATTTAAAATAACGAGTTCCTGCGTTTATGCATAACAGAAAACAGAGCTTCAAACTTCTGCAGAGACCATGAGGAGTCCAGCTTAGTGTGTTTATTCACGCGCATCTCGTGTGCAAGTTCTATATTTTCTGAATTCTGCTCGAAGAACTTCCTTCAAGCCCCCAGATCTTCCGCCAAGGATTTACGTGCTCACACAGTTATCTAGTTTGTTAGTATAATCAAATATACGGTTTCTATTTTTTAATTGGCTGTACTATCCACTTTCGAACTGTCGATTATAACGTAATTTTATGAAGAAAATGTGGTAAAATTACCCTAAAATGAAGGCAATGGGCTACTCCTATTTTGGGGTAATTTAACACTATAAGGGGATTTCACATACTTGTGGAATATTCCTTGAAAGTGTGGTATGTTCCCTGGTAAATTTTACCTCTAAGTAATAGCCCTACACAGATACCCACACCTTCACTGAATATTCAAGCAGTATGTGAAAAATCCCTATAGCGTTAAATTTTACCCAAAAATACGAGCTAGCCCAGTTGCCTCCTATTTTTGGGTATGTTTTACCACATTTTTTTTTAATGTGTAGATAGAGTAACAACAAAAAATTAGAAATAATTGATTATAGGTTGTTTTATTACATCAGAAATATTAATTTCAGTTATCTAATAACATGTTTTATGTTTAATAACTGTCTTCTTACCATTAAGAATGCGACTTCACGTTTCCTAGAAAAAGAAATAAAATGTAAAAAACATACGAAATAAATATATTTTAATACATACGTTCTTCCAACAGATATATTAACGGTGTATTCCCTCAATTTCTTCAAGTTTAGATTTATCCTGAAAATTTTATTAAATTTAGCATTTAAAAATATATTGTATGTATATATTAGTGCTGCAATACCCCTTTATGTAAACCGGGTTTGGATGCAGTGATTAATCGTCTTCAAACAAAAAAAGGTTTCAAAATCAAACGGTTTTTAAAATCAGATTATTGCCGCTTAATAGGTTTTCGAATTAAAATACATACACATTTAAAAAAGTAACACGTATTTTTTAGTCTTAAAATTGGTTTGAAATCCATTTTAAAAACATGATTAAAAACGTTAACCGTATATTTAAAATGAAAGAAAAAAAAAAATAATTTACTCCTTCAAAACGAAGATTTTCTGTTGTTTAAATTGAAAAGTTTGATATGGTAGTTTTCCCTCGAGTCACTTGCTCGTTGAAAATTTCAAATAAATGTACTATAACTTATAGCAATAATATTGCAAATGCTTTGAGTAAGTTGCAGTATTCATAATTAATATCCATCGCAGGTATAGTCTAATTATTTATAATTGCTGCATAGTAAACATTGGTAATCATCTCAATACATAATTAATGTAAAATGAAAACTCACCTCAATGTTTTTTGCAAACAAAATCAAAAACACACCATTCACATTTATGCGTTGCAGCCATCAGTCTAGATACCGCACTTGTATTCAAACTGCGTACCTCAAACGCTTGCGCGTTGTATAGTCGTACGTCGTAGTTCTCGTAACGGTTTTAATTTTTGATCAAGCGACATAAATGTAATGCAATGTTAAAAAAAACATTTTTAAACATTTTGTATTCCAACCAAATAACAGATAATAATATACAAATAAATAACAATAACTTACAAATCACAATTTCACGTCACTTGTGTTGTCCATATTGTATTTTTACCAACATAAAGGGTTAATATTCCACGAAATATGTTATTTCTCCTGCTACTAAGCAAAATTTCCCCAAGTGGGGGAAAATTACTTCATTTGATTGAGTATTTTTCCATCAAAATCGGTTTACCAGGCAAAATTATTGGTGTAATTTATTTACCTTATATTTCATATGTTTTTTCATACACTAGTGAGGTAAATTTACCATCATTTTTTAGAGTGTGTACACACCTTTTCAAAAATAACATAATTTCAATTACTTCGCGAGTATTTTACTTTATGGTCTAGTTATTGAGTATACCTATAATTAAGTGTATTTTATTGTATAGATCGTAAAAGTCATAAAATATCAATAGGATCACGTCATCAATACGAAAGTGACCCATAAAAAATATATATGAAACTTAATAACCAACGCATCCGGATAAGATTGCAAAATAGGTTGTATTAAATTCGTCCATCTCCCGCTTATAGATCACTGACAAGTATCGACTAATAAATTTATAACGGGCACACCTGTACGTTCGCATTTACCACGCATATACGTCCTCAGTCCTTACGAATAGACACAAGTCGTATTAAATGGCAATCAACAAACCGCGAGCGATTTTAGTTGGCCAGTGTTCATATTGCCGTGACAGTAGTATGTACCCGGGTTCGTAGTCGCCATCGACGTAGTTTTGTTTGTCGTCGACCGGGATTACGAACTCCGAAACACTTTCATCGACTAATGCAGCTCGTACGGTGTGTGTAGTCATCCTTCTTTGTTCTTACCTATAAGCGTTCGCGTATTGTGGTGTGTCACGCGTATGGCGTAACTGTGCGAAAGCTGACAGCTGAAGAGTGTATTTCATTATGTGGTTTGATAATATTGACCCTATATAGTGTTGTTTACTTTAGTGTTAATATTTATTTGGGTACCGATAGTATAGTTACCTTTTGATGTGTTCACCAGAATTGTCTGGATCCCCGCAATTTACAGTCCAAATAACAAAATTTAAATTCGGTGTATGTTTTTCGATGTGTTTTGTAAATTTTCGCTTAAGAAGATGTGGTATCCGTGTAAGTTCTTTCTACAGACTGTAACTCAAAAGGATACAGGTAAATAATCTAAAAATATTTAAGTGAAAATTTAAATGCAAGGCAATGCAGTGTGCAAATGCATGTGTCACGATGACTCGGTTAAATTTTTATATGTGTAGTAAGCGCTTACACATATAAAAATTTAACATATGCATAGGACACATAAATGTAGTTTTTCTATCGTCAATACTTCCAAAGTAGTGCCCCATCCTGACATTTCAATCAGAACCTATTATTTTGTAAAGCCGATTTGAAGTTAATGATATTTGGTAAATTAATTCATACAATTTGGTATGAGTTAACACCCAAATCACAAATACATACACAAAAATTGAATAGAATTTAAATACGCACCGGCTGTGCGAGAAATATGTTGCTAACTTTAGGATAGAGACCCAACTTAATTCTAAAGATATTTCCATGAACTTCAGTTTGCAAATGAATCGAGATATAAGTTAATTTCGTCTTGCATGTTATACCGTTTACCAACTAGAAACGATATTCTCTCTAATTTACCCCACCGTGTGTACATTATATTTTTTGGGAACGATGTGTACGGGGTCTTTTAGGAAACAATCGGGTTTTCATATTTTTTTAGGTTTTCAAACAATATCGAAATCCAGGATACTTCTCGAAGTTTCCAATGCTGTCCCAGGAATTATTAAAGTTGATACTTTTAACCGTTGTTAATAGAAATTGTAAAATAGACAAACTTGCGGAAAAAATGGATATGTTCTTAAAAACATTGTAACTTTAATCAACAAATATATAGAAAAACGGTTTAGGAGTTTTGCGTAGCCCATACGAAGGCTTCAAAAATGTGGTATGCTAGTGTGAACTCCAAAAACTCAAATTATTTTAACACGCGAATATCGAAAGATTTGCATTGCATCCTTTGATGTTTCGGCTTGTTGTATATTTTTTTATAGACATTCATCAAAATTGGCAGTTTCATCATTTGTTACACCTTCAAAAACTTAGGCAAACTGACAGAAAACAAAAATCTAAAGATCTTCAAATTGCCCTTAACCATGAAAAGGTTAAAAATCTACAATAAAAATAAACAACTACATGCACTTATTTCTGAAAATCCCGACGCCTTGTATTATCATTGAGGCTTCATACTGACCCTTTTAGAGAACGCAGGCAACTTAAATCGGTAAACTGGCAAACCCGCTGCCCCACAAAATTTTAGTTAATAGTATATCTATATTTTTTTAGGAGAGGCAGCCAAAGCCTACACTCCATTATCTGATAGGGATTTTTGAAATGCGATAGAGTTTAGTGATTTGAGTTTTGTGCATTTGTTTAACGATTAATTTGATTATAAATAGCTCTTGAAGAAACAAATCTAAATTATGAAAGATATTAGTTATGTTGCATTATTTAAGTAAGTTTAATTTGCTTATAGAATTTTGTATTGATTTATTTTATTTATCTTACCAAAGCTGAATATTTTTTGGTTCATATTTGATATCGACAAAATTATATCATAATTTGTTTAAATGTTTATAAAAATATTTTGTGTAGGGCAAAAGAGTTTGCAGATTTGTTTTTTTTTTAAATGATGTTTTTTTCTTTTTTTCAAAATATAGGGCGAGAAAGGATGCGTTAGAAATGTTTCAAATCATAAAAATGATCATGTTCCGAAAAAAAGAAAAAAAATATTATTTAAAAATATCACTTCCCTCCCCCTCCCGCCCTTTCCAATACTAAAAACAAAATATGATGACATTTTGAATGTGTCCTTTCTCCCGCTGTTCAAAGAAAAAAGAAAAAAAATCTGTATCATATGCTTAAATCAAATTCAACTGGTATTGCATGTGGCGTCAAAACGTCCCGGCGTCGAAACATCCTCGCGTAGAAACGTCCTAGACTGGAAATAGGAACATGATACCTACTCATTTTGAACATTGAGAAAGGTGATGGAATAAGGATTACACATGTTTAATGCAAAAATCTGTTTAAATATTAGGATCATCAAGAAATTGATAACAGAGACTAGCCTTTTCACCTAGCTTCACTTTATTTATTTTACAAAATTTCATGAAGTTCTTACAAAATATGTCTATATGAGAATGAGATAAGTTTTATATCACCCTTAGAACTAAGTAAATATGGAATATAATCGTTTAGATCTTTCAAAGCCATAACACAACAAAATGTCTTGTTGTAAAACATTTTTGTCATGTACTATCTCTTTTAAATTTAGCGAGAAAATTAGTGATAGTTATGTATAAGAGATGTACATAAAACTGTAACAACATTTGGAAATGGTTATGTATGAAAATAATGAAATAATACGATACAGCCATAATACAATACATTCTAACAATAAATAGTATGTAAATGGTTTAAGCTATGTAGAAATGAAAATTTAAATACAATATAAAGAAGAACTGGAGCCTATAGGGTCTGAGTTCGTGTCTCATCATGCTTTTTTTTTGTCTTCTTTTTTTGTTTTGTTATTTTCAAATTATTATTAATAATACTGAAGCTACAAAAGAACATTTTGTTTACGCAAATTTTCTCTAGCATCGTTCTTTATTTAGGTGTATGTGAAAGCACAAAAAACATCAACTAAATATAAGAACAATATTCGCATATTAAGAGAGATGCTCTTAGGCCATTGCAAACTAAAAGGAAAGGTTTTGTGGGGAGCCAGGATGAAATACCCGTCAATTTCCTCTCCCTTCTCATAATTTTATAAAGAAGTAATCTAAAAATTGATTATTTCGGAAGAGGTAACTGTATTCTAATTACATTGTAACTTAATAGACCACTTCGCAGTTCGAAACATTTTTACTAGTGCTGGGGCTCGACATTACATCTAATTACAGCATCGTTGAATGGAGAGCATCCTAAATATATCCAAACGTGTGTTAAGAAATAGAAACAAACGCATCTGATTCTAACATTTTCACATATTTTGCTAAAATCCATGTAGATAACACATGTATATCTTTGTTACCTTGAACATGATAAATGTATGCTCAAGTATCTGTTTAACTTTCTAACTATTGATTTTGTGACACGATATCTAATCATGCTTACTTAATCATTGCATATAGTATAGGCTGATCGTTAAATTAACCTATAAGTACGCCGTAGTTCAATAAATGTTTCACTCAAAATGATTTTATATAGGCAGATCGGATGGATGTACAGTATCAAACAAAAATACTCTGATATTAATAATGCAAGGAATGTGGAATTGATTACTAATTGCCTATGGAAGATACTTCTCAGTGCCCTTGTAATCACAAACTGCTTCAGGTTTATGTTTATTAACAACCTTATTTATAGTCGGATTTAATTACTACACAGGAAAAAAACTATGGTAAAATTTATCAGCTCTTGAAGTTATTAATTCTTGCGAATTACAGCTCTTAACTAATTCCTCTTTATGGAAACTCAAAAATCTGTTGATATCGTGATGAAGAATCGACCATGCAGATGCAAGGCTTCGGATAGCGAGTCCAAATAGCATCGAGATTCGGAGAGTAAATTATCTGGACTCGAATAGTAACTCTAGTACGCACAGTTTCTAGTTAGCTTATAATAATAATAATAATAATCATAGTATTTATTGATTATTACATCAAAAATTATTGCAATATGATGTTTATAATACATAATAAGGCTCATCTGCAAATTGAACGGTAACATATTTTGAAATTAGAGCATGGATATTGAAAGAATAAATTAAAGAAACAATTTAGAAGAAATATTACAATCTTGTGCTTTACCACGATTTTCTTTGTATTTTTGTATTATTTCAATAGTAATGATAACACGTTATAACATAATCTTTATGGCTTTTATATTGGATAGAAACAATTATCCTTATCAATCACTAGAAGCAGGTCGAGCTTTATGGTTTCCAGTATGAGTAGCTAGCAAGAAACATGTACAAATTGATGTCTTTGACATTACTTTTATATGGGATTACATTTTTATGAGTTAGCCACACGCAACATCCTTGTAATAAAAATGTTTCTTGTTATATTTTGATGGAACCGTACTTTATTAATCTATAAGAACAAATTTATTTTTGGAATAATCAAATACTTCTTTTCGGTATTTCTGAAAGAGATTAATAATTGCTTCCAAATAATAATTTGTATGTACAGTCACCGACATTAATATTTAGCATAATCAAAGCGCCGAGGCATTCGTTCGAGTGCTAAATAATAATATCGGTGACTGTACATATATTATGCTCTAGGTTTTGACGTTGAAATGTAACAGTGGCGGCCCGTGACAATATTGAGTGGTGGGGCCAATCACGGACCAACTCCCCTCTCCTCCTCCCTCACCCCGTCCATTTTATCAATTCCTAGCTCAGCTTGTAGTAATTTATTACCTCATTTATTGCTATTTCCTTTAGAAATACCGATTACAGAAATACTCATACAAACAAAAAATAATAACAAATATGTATTAAACTTGTTTAATGTTATGTGGAGATAATTATTTCTTAAGAAAACATATGGTGATGGATTTTAAAATTATGTTACTTGTTAGTGCTGCTTTGATATTACTAGTTACTTAGTTCGATTTATGCTCGCGAGTATTATTTTAGCAATGGACAATATGTCAATCAGCCTGCTGAGTTTTGGAACAATGTGATTTTCATATTTATTGATTACATTATTATTCATGTATTAATTACTATTGTTGTTTAAAATATTGTTTTACTGCATATTATTATTAAAAAATTACCAAAAGCAGTTTTAAGATTATTTATAAAATTCTTAAAAGCAATTAAGTTCGCAAAGAAGTTATGTATTTTATTAATCCTCCGTTTATTGTATTTTCAAGAAATATATTTTAGCTATCGCGTGTGTAATCCAATGTCATTGTTCTATCTTCTTGAAATATGGCCAATATTTGGTCTGTTTACAAACTATCTTTATGTAGCACAGCTTCAGGCAATAGAAATGAGAAAGTATTAAACGTAAAGTCGCAATGGGTATAGAAAACACTAATTTTAATTATCACGCCTAAAATAATTCTTTTACTTTTTTGATAACATAATTTTAGAATTCTGTATTCCCTGCAGGTAGCAATAATAGTTTGTGGCATATTTTATAATCCTTTTAGATTAGAAGAGTAGAAACATTTTCTCCAAATAATATTCCTAAAATTCTACCATACGGTCTAATAACCATGAAATAAGCTAAATGTATATTTTAAATAAAGCCGCGATTCAATAATTCTTGGTATTGCTACAATTTTTTGCCAGGATAGTTCTCTGTTTATCTTATTGCATGTATTTTCTTATCATCTAAACAACACACCGAGCCGTTATCGAAACTTCTATGTATAAAGCTTTTTTCTCTCTATTTATGTTTCTATTTAAACCTTGAATCAATTCATCCTGTTGAAATGTAAATACGTTCCCTGAAAGCTTTATTTACACCCAAAAAAAAGTAAAATTCCGAATTGCTGGTGTCCCGATTTTTCCTGCGAGAAGTGTACATCAGTCATTTGTTTAGTTCAGGTGTTTTTGTGTTTTTATATCGACGAAAACATATAACATTGAGCACATGAGTTATTTAAGCGAAAATCGTCAAGTAAAATATATGGATATTTTATATGCATAAGCCGACGTATATTTCTTACAAAGAAAGGAAAGGATTGCTATACAGAAAAACTGCTGCGTTCAATCAAATGTCGCACCTTTATTTAAAGGACAATGGAGTTTTATTTAAGTCCCTCATTTTTTGTAATTTTTTTTAAAAAAAATGTAGAAAGATTGCATTCGGTAACCAACACAAATATCAGAAAATAAAATAGTATTGCCCTTAATCAAGTGACGCGGAGTGTAGATTACTTATAAAAAAAAATAATTTGATAAAGTTGAAATTACACATTAATAAAGTTGAAATTGAAATTATAATTTAAAAATTGAAAAAGGGCGAAAAACATTAAAAAGTAGGTCGAAAGAGGTTGCATTAAATTTTGAAGGTGATTAATTAAGCAGAATAGGAGAGGGAAAGGAAAAGGAAAACTAATTTACTAATTTAACACTAAACTACATTACATTAATGTTTAGTAGGAAAGCACTTTTAAAACTAACATGTTACCGATTGGAGTGATATAAATCTAATGCAAAGATCAGTGTTAGCAATTCAATATTTATATTTTATTTTAATTCAGTTGAAATCAGTAGATTGGTAATAATGATTGGAGAGATTTTATCAATACGGACAGGGCTTAAGGAATACAGATTTTCAGTAGATTCAGGGCACATTTCAGTAGATACTTGAAAACAGTAGTGGATCTACTGAAAAATCAATTGACCTGGCGACACCGGTAATGTAGGCGTAAAAGGAATTATGTTGAAAGATGACTTGAATATAGAGGTCGCTGTTACAAAATATGTAAATCTGTATAGGTAATATATTAATCACATAATCACAAAATATATAACAGTTCCTGGTGTAAAACTTTTATCTAAAAACTTGTATCTAAAATTAAAATAATAATACAAAATCAAATTTACACAAAATTAAAATAAAAAAATATTACAAAAAAGATAGCACATGTATATATATAAAATTAGCTATCAAAATGGTAATAGTGAAATATATTGCTGAAACTATGCAATATATAGAAAACAGGGTAAATTATAACAAAAATCTTACATCTTTAAAAAAATACGAAATACCAGAAAATCAAACATTTGATTTCAGTAATATATGCGTTTTAAATCGAGAACAAAATTTTAGAACAAGTAATACATGTACAGTGCAAATATTTGTAAATCAAAATGTAGAGGATATTCAAGCAACATAAAAATGTTTAGTTTAATGTACATTACGAATGATTAATTAAACGAAAGATGACGTTTTTATTTTATGTAACAAACATAATTTCTATACAACAGTATAATATATACAAAACATAATGTGCAGCAAACTAAATTAAAATATGTCATTATTGAAAGAAGAAATAGGGCAATTAAAAATATATTAAATTTGTGTCTTTGCTCTCATTCACAATTAACCGTCAGAACAAAGTTTTCTACGATTGCTTCACGTTCGTACCACTCTTCAATTATTTTCTCCAATGTGTGGTTTATGCAATTTTGCCAGATGTCTGGTGCACAGCTGCTTTCTTGCCACATTTCTAATACTTGTCTATCACCATAACCATCTCGACCAATATGCTTAGTACAATATCCTTTCGCATGTGCCCATATCAACTCGATAGCATTGAAATCGCAGTGATACGAAGGAATTTTTAAAATTTCATGTTCATGTGCTCGAAGTAATTTCATCAATAACATAAACCTTCTCTTTCTTATGTCTTTTGGTTATTTTCAAAAGTTCACTCTTATTCATCGTATTGTTATTATTATTAAGCCACGCAATAATGTTCCCTTTGATCCAACTTTGATTTGGCGACTTCTCAATTAGAACACTATGACACGGAGCATTGTCCATTAAAATTATTGGTTCTTCTAAATTAGCGATTAGTTGTGTGTTAACCCACTTTGTAAATAAATCACTATTGATATCCCCGTGGTAGTTACCTATATTTGATTTTGACGTAAATGTCAAGCTTGCATTTTGTATAAAAGCACTTCTAGTACATACGTGTATGTAAGACAATAAATTGTTTACCCTCATAAAGTTTGAGTTTTCTGACACTCTTTATGTCGTCATCCTGCCATGATTTTGTTTGATTTCCCATTGAAAATATCCAGGTTCCATCTAAGAATACGATATCTCTCTTTAAAGGTGATGTCAACGTTTCGTTGTAATGCCTTAAAAAGGAAAATCGTAATGCAGAAATAGCATTCTTCTCCATAAGAGCTCTGCGGTTATCGCCTTTTTTTAAATTTAAACCCTAAAAGATGAAGTAAACGTTGCAATGAGGAAATCCTGGTATGTAAAATATTTCTGCGTTCCAACACTTCTTGTAACGCATTTACGATTACATGTTTTTCTATAGAAATATATTAAATTAAAACTGAAATTTAATTGTATAAATGAACTTACTGTTATTGCACATTTCATAAAAAACTTTGCGCACATCAATTTTATTTCTCTTTGACACACCACGTGTTATGAGCATCAATCCTGACTTGTACAAGGCTGTTGAAGTACTCGATGAAAGAACAGCAGATGTAGTTTCTTTCTTGCGCTTTATGTTGTAAACGGTAAGTTTAATTTAATACTAACCAATTATAAATGACCTCATGGACCGCATCAACGGATATTAAAGGACTTTCATTTGCGCTTTTTTTCCTAGAAATACACTAGCAAACGACAAACCAACTCTTTGAACAAGAACTAAGTAATCTACCGGGCTTGAACTGTAACCTAAAAAAAAATGTTTTAGGTAAGTCTTTATATGCTTCTTTAACACCTCTACACTTATTACAAACAATTTACTTCGCTATAGCTCTGAAAAGAACTTTTGGCAAAAGAAATAATAGAAGTAAATACAAATTTAAAACTAAAAATATGGGCAAATAAACAGTAAACAGCAGATGTCAAATGTCAACGAAGCGGTAAATGAATAACTGGTTAAAATTGCGTGGTTGCATTTACTGTAGTAAACATTGTGAAAGATCTTATTTACGCATTCGACCGTATTCTATCTCGCTTTAACTAGTTTATTGATACTTAATAAACTATGGACATATATCTTAAGTAGTTACGACTTATGTTATATTTACTTCTATCTCGCTTGTGTATATAAATGCTTCCAATTGTTTCAAACTATGCTTGCCATAAAAAAAAAGGTCTGCTCTTTTTAGATACAAAAAAGAAGGATGAGTGTTTGTCTTTAAATGTAAAATTTTGATTTACAAGTAGGTTTCGCTGGCTCATTACCCTCTCCCCCCCCCCTCTCTTCGTGTATACGCGCGTGCCTATAGTCATGCTTCTGTAGCTCTGTACGTATTTTACTAAAGAATATGAATATACTGAATGCATATAGCTTAAATACGCTCACAAATATGATGACCATGTAGACACCTAAGTTAGTAATACAAAAATATTCAATTTGTAGCTCGCTGGATTTAATTATATACCTTGTCCAACAATAGGGTTTATGGTCGATTTAAAATGGGACCACATGAAATGTCCTTTATGCCGAATTGCGCTTAGTACAAATGCTCATTCGCCATATTCTACGCTAACATTACACATAGCTTAAAACCTACAACATGTATATAGAGGCTGTAACCGACTATGCACAAATTATAGGTTAGATTCATGTTTCAAATGGAAAATTGTACTTGATTCAAAAAAGCTTATATTTATACTAAGTATAGTTTCTTATTTCAACTGAGCAATATTTTAATGATATGATTAATACTAAGAAAACGTAATTTCTTCCACGTAGTATACTTATTTACAGTTTCAAGGAATTATTCACTTAATTCAAGCAAATATTTTCAAATAAATATAATTGCTTGGCATCAGAGAGTTCCTTCCTGTCTATACATACATACGTTGGCTTGCTCATCGTCCGATCCAGTAGAATACTTTCATTCGGGTAAGATAAGACCACACGCCTCATGTTTGTTTTGTTGTATGATGGGAAATGCACTACTGGTTGACCTAGTCTTTTATTCATTAAATTATTAATGTATTAATATCGATCGAACATTTATAAGCTCATCATGAAGCAATGGTTTTCAGAATTATAATTTTATATGTGGAATATATTAAATATGGTAAATATATGTTATACAAACGTATTAAAATAAGAATAAAAAAAACGTCTTGCATGTAAAGCAAAAAAATCTTAACAGTGTCTAAATGAATGTGCCAGCGGTATACAAAAATATAGGTACTGTAAGTTTCCGAGTGCAAAAAGATACTCGATTGTACTACTTGAATAAAAACTTTAACTCGATTAAGCATCATAAATGGTTTGGATTCAATGCAGTGTTCCGGGGAATATAAAAAAGTACTCGTTTGTTCCGGAACTTTTACTCGATTCTACTCTTTGCCGATGTTTTGACAAAAAAAAAAGATATTTAAAGAAAATCATCCCTCTCCCCCTCTCATTCTTTCCAATGTTAATAAAATGTGATTAAAGCATTTGGAAGGTATCTTCCCCCCGGTGTTGCGGAAAGAATAATTTTATCATTCAATAAAAAATCAGCTCCTTACCCCTTTCATCCCTCCCGATGTCAAAAATTGATAATTTAAAACATTTTTAATGCGTGCTCTGCCCCGGTGTTGTGACAAAAGCATAATTTTATCATTAAAAAGAGAATCATTCCCCTCCCTGTCATCCCTTCCAATGTTAAAAAAAAATATATTTCAAACATTCTTAACCCCGATTGATGTTTAAAAATTAGGAAAATCTTAACATTGATTGGTTGTTCAGAGCTACGGGAAGCTCACGGGACACATTTAAATACCTGTACATTTACGATTTCAAGCTATCGGGAATCCCGATTTCCAGAGTTCCCGATAAGCATGAGTACGGGAAATCTTGCCCCAAAATATAGTCCAATCACGCGAGATTTCCCGACCCGCCCGAATTAACAGGTATAGTTATATTAATGCATAATTATTTAAAACTGCAAAAATCCTTGAATTCATGTTGTCATTTTTTCTTTCACATCTGTAGCGTAGGTATACGTAAATAACACTTGTTCCGTATAATCATCGTTTCGAGACGAGCCGATTAAGTGAGAGTCAGTTGTATTTAGGTACTTACTAGTTTTCCTTTGTACATATGTATATTGAATGCAAACTAATTTTAAATATATTTCTGCGTAGGTATTCTTGTTACGTGTAATGTTCCGATAAAAAGTTTACTTTTGCTTTATAAAATAATTTGCATGCGAGGACTAAAGTCTCGGTGCTTGGAAATGGGTGAAGTTAATCAATACCTTGCTATTTTCGGAATGTTCGTTCAACCAAAACGGATACGAAAAACTGGAAATAATCAAATTCTTGATAATACATGTATATATATATCCTGCTACAATTCGTTTGGAAAAACGAACTAGACTTCTAGGTTGCGTCGGTGAGTAATATTTCTGTCTCGACAACGTTATTGGCGCTTCTTTGAATCGTTTTCATATACTGTAATCGTCAAAATTTAATTATAGTATAGGAAGGAGAGAGTAGAAAAGAGTGCGCCGCTTGAAAATAGAAACAGACACAGAATAGCTGTGTCCTCACCACATGCTTTAACGCCCCATATCGTTTCAATATCGGCATCGGCGCGAATTGCAAGCTCATTTTATGCATAATATAAAATCCCCCCATATTAGTGCCGTTGATATCCGATAAAATTGGGATCCGGATCCTAGAACCGGATAGTAGATTCCCATAGTGAATCCGGATCCATTATCCCGCTATCAGATATACGCATCCACTATCCGGTTCTCGGATCCGGATATGAAAAAGACATAAACTATCGGCCAACTCAATGCGTACAATATCTGTACACATTCACTTTGCATTACATAGCTGTTCAATAAATCTTAGTGATTATTGTACCAGATACGAGGTTTCGGATAGCACACCCTAAAAAAAATGGGGTAAAATTACCCCAAAAATAGGAGGCAACTGAGGGCTACATCCTATTTTTGGGGTAAATTTACACCTATAGAGGATTTTTCACATTCTTGTGAAATATTCCTTAAGGTCTGGTAAATATTACTTTAGAGGTGTAAGTTTATCAGGGAAAATTACACCTCTAAAGTAATATTCCCAAATGAAGTGTAATAGTTTCAGGTAGATTTACCACACCGTCAAGGAATTTTATTATGTGCATGTAATATTCCACAAGCATGTAAAAAAACATTAGATGTAAATTTACCCTAGAAATAGGAGGTAGCCCAGTTTGCCTCCTATTTTCAGGGTAACTTTACACCATTTTTTTTGTGATAGTCTTAATATATATGCGCAAAATGCACTCATTGCTGGAAAATCTATAATGGTTAGTTAGCTATGTGAAAAACTATTTCGAACATATTAACATCAAAGGATTTTTTTTTAAAGAAAATGACACAAACGTCTTACTGGACAATAAAGTTGATTTAAATCTCGAAAAATATATTAATTAGTTGGATTACAGAGGGTTTAGAAGAATTTTAATGAATGTTGCAAGAATAAGCATTGTTTTAAAAAGTAAAAATATTGCAGAAAAGGTCTATAAGAAAAGCCAATAATTGTTGAGAATCTGTTGCATTAAATTAACAAAAACATTTAAAAATCGTATCACCTTCAGTTTTGACTTGCGCGCATTTTTATTTTTATTGCCTTGTTCTGGATATATTAAAAAAAATACCTTTGCAAAACGTTTAACGTATTAGGTGCTTCTTTGGCGTATTCCAAAGTAAAATTAAAATCGCTATCATTTGTTGTAATACTGATCTAAACGAATTCGTTTGGTAACATTTTCTAGAAAAGAAAAGCAAATGTAAAAAACATATGACACAAATATATTTTTATTAATACCTTCTTCTAACCTATTATCAAAGGTGTATTCACTTCCGTTTCTTGAAGTTTAGATTATCCGGAAATTTTGTTCAATTCTTATTTAAAACCAAAATAGTGGCTTCCTTACTGTACTTACTGCATCACTCAGGTGGTAACCAGTGTTGGGCAAGCTAGGGGAAGTGAATAAATTTTTACAGCGATTATACATACTCGTGTTTTGTCGGCTCTCAATAAATCACTGGTTAACACTGCTCCCCGCTCAAGGCGCGAATAAACACGAGTGTATCTAGTCGCTGTAGAAATTTATTCACTTCTATCTTGCCCAACACTGGTGGTAACTCATGACTGGGTCGATGCCCCCTGTAATTGGCGAAAGCTATTGGGGGATGCCAAGGCAGGGATTATTATTATCACTAACAACGAAAACAGCCTCCAACAACGGCAAGCACTAGTTTGTTTTATATTTGCAAATATCTAATAAAAGGTAAAAAAAAAGAATTTACTCCTTCAAAATGAAGATTTTCTGTTGTTTAAATTTAAAAGTTTGATATGATTCCCGCGAATCACCTGCACGTCGAAAATGAACCAACGTAGAACGTGACACTAACACCGAATAATGTGTCGAATAAAGATTAGTGCAATGAAATAGCGTTATGATTAGGCTGTCCAACAAACATGGTGTTAGCGCCATCTTTTTGTTCACATTTTTCGCGGTGCTGTTATTTACTTCTGCCATTCGTGTTTTTCGTAATTTTTCTTGATTTACATTGATGTTGTCTGTTTTATATCATCACAGCTCTTTTGAAAGATATTTAAGAACAGTAATTAATTATTATAGTTTTTATTATTTCTTGATATTTAAAACATGGTAGTGCTATATTTATATTCCTAGTACAGTATATAATAAATATTTTTTCTTTCAGGTTCTTTTATTTTACATGTTATTTATTAAGTTCATATGAGTGATGCGAAAATAATTAAACCAGCAAATAGTTGTTTAGCAATTAATATTCTCTGATATTACATTCTACAACTATTTTCAATTGCAAAGTAAAAGAAGAAAAAAAGAAGCCTTTCTTGGCTTTTTTAATTTTTAAATCTTGCCGTTGATAATTAAGAAAAACAAATACATAGTAAAATATGTTTCGATATTACTCAATTACTATTTGATAGTTTGACAAGCAATTTTAAAAACAAGTAAAAGCCATAATTTACAAACAAAATATCTAGACAGTACTGAAAACCGAAACGAGCTTTGTTTGACGTTTTGTTACAAGGTAAAGACTGAGTCACAGTGTGATAAAAGTCGTGTGATAATGAACATATGATAGAAAATGTGCATTACATATTGTCGCATGTTCAAATGTCAAACGATTGCCATTATATGTTATTATATGCCATAGGTTGTTATAATTTTGATGTAGGTACAATCCTAAGATTGTATGAGTATTAAAAATTTTATTTATTTTTTCGGAAAGATTTTTAACTTACGGTAGAGAAATTCCTTTATTTTTTATTTTACTTCAGACACTGCTTGACTTTTATTTATATTAAATTCATTGTTTCATGCTACCTAATATTGTTGCATTTATTATTATCATTATTATTATGATTATAAATATTGTATTTCAGTATCTATTCCAATATCTGTGAACTTCGGGGGGCATAAATTTATCCCTATCCATTCGCCTTAATATGTTTCCTATATTTTTATTGTATCAACAAATTTGCCCATTTTTTTATTATACTTACAAGTAGCTGAGTACAATACATGAGCACATGTGCACACAAAAAAATAATTACTCAATTTGAATATAAATGCATCACATTGAATATAACATAACTTCCTATATAAGCAGAAGATGTATTTATATTGAGAATGAAATTTGTTAAGTTTTCCAAACCCGTGAATACAAATTCACGAAATAATTTTTAGTTCAAATGTAATCAATATACTAAAATCATTTTTGAACATATAATATTTTCACTACAAAAATAATTATTTTAGGTTTGAGTAAATAGTTTTTCTCAACTGGAAATTATCATATTTATGCCTTAATAATTTATGTACATTTGATAGAAGAATATAAAAGTATTATTTGAAGTATTACCATGAACTGATAATACTTACCTGCTTAATCTAAGCATTTCTACTATTCAAGGATAATAATTACCTACTAATTTTGTGCCTGTAACACCAAAAAACTTCGGTAGGGGAAAATTAATAAATAAAGAAATATTATGTAATTAAATAAATTTACTGTCATACTTTATAGTTTTACAATGTTTGAGAGAAAGTGCGCACGGGATATTGATGCGTAGAGGTATAGATGTTATGCGTATCCGTCGTTGCGACCGATGTTCTCGGGATAGTTCCCACTTAATGCCTGGGTCTGGTATCTAGTCGGCGTTGCTTAGTGATATAATTTCTACCAGTATAATAATTTGCTGGTATTACCTACTGAAAACTAATAATTAGTAAATACCTACATATGTTTGTTAATGTACACACCTACCATGTTCATATATCATCGACACAATGGCGCTGACTTTAAGTATTATTTCAAAGTTTTTTAAACAATCCGTACATAATGCTTTAATGTTAGATAACACGTACGTACTTACCTTCGAATATTTTAATGGTAGCATCTGTGCATCAGCCCCATTCCACCCCATTCTCTAAGTAGCTGTGAAACGGCTGGGGTATCATTTAGATTTACTTACACTCACAACCAACAACACTGTTCGCTGGCCAATCAAAAAGTGGCGCCAAGTAAAGCGTATGTATATGCGAAACCCCCTAAACCCTCCTAAAAAAGAAGGAACCAATGACAGATAAGTTTTAATGCAATAAATGGTTTCAATGGCAATTTCAATTTGATATTTCATGTTTTCAGTACAAAACATTTAATAATTTTATATAGTAATTCATTATACCATACCTATTAGGTAATAATAAGGGATTTTATTTTGAATTTACAGACTTTCTCACTATGATTGCATAGATTTATTCCTTACAACAATAGCAATGTTCATTTGGAGGAAGTATACTTCAATGCAAATATTTATACTATTCGTGCTAAGAGTATATTGTGTTTTCAGAGAATTTACTCTTATGTTCTAACGAACAAGATTTAGTTCATTTAAATATATAAGTTTCGATTTCTGAGTAAATAAAAATATTCGGATTGATAATAGATTTTTTTGGTGTTGTGTGGAGTCGTGAAAACATGTGGTTTGCATTATTTGTTTTAAAGTATCTAATTGGAACTCTATAGGATATTTATTACACGAGAATGTTCAGGAATAACCAGTTATTACATCATCAGCTATCGAAACTTAACATGCTTTGATAATTTGATAAAATCTATGTCACATACGTGGTCATACGGTTACCTAGTTTAGCGTATATACGTCCATTGAACTTTAACGTAGGTTAAATGACGTTCATGCGCAGTAGCATCAAATTTAGCGCTCGCGTTTATCGTAAAGTTTTCTTAAACTCTCTCTATTAACCATACATTTTACTAAGGGCTTATTCAAATTTAACTATTAAAAAATGCAGCAAGCAAGGATTTGTTCGCTAACCTATTAGAAGATAGTAATCTAAAATTTTAGTAATACATCATTGGAAATATGGTTGGTGCAGAATATTTTCCCGTATCTCTCACCTTACTGCAACGGTCTCTTAACATTACGTAAACGAACTCTCCACAGTATCAGTTCAATGGCGCGATACGTCTCATTTCATAAATCAATTTTCAGGATGTAGGTCAAGATTAAATCCCAGTGGCACCGTTCCCGACGCGACCCAGTCCATTCCCCCGTTTTAACATTACCGAATCGGGCTATGCGACAAAGTTACCGAGAACTGCGTCTCTCCCATCCTTCGTTCCACTCGCGGTTATTAATAGCGGGCGTACAATCCAGCGTGGCGTGTTTACATTGGACTGGCAACCTTCAAAGCTAAACTCGCGTAATACGACAAGGTCTTCTTTCCATCGTTCCGAACTTGTTTTTGCCGAAACGTCCATGACACAGCATGCGACACTACATTGAAAGTTGAAAGTACCTGTATATTATGTATGTGCGAGTAAAATACAAGTTTCAAACAAACAGGGAACACAGAAATCAGCCTAACATCGTAAATAATGTGTGTTTGCGGACACCTATTCACCGAAGATCTAATTCCAGCAACTGCCTTGAAATTGTCAAAACAATAGTAGAATCCACTTAATATCACCATATCGGGACGTACGAAAGCTGTAATGCTTGGCAATATATTTTTAATTTCTTATATATTATATTTTTATTATTCCTATATTCCATATATTATACTTTTATTATTTTTCTGTCATTATATATCAAGTTTTTAAGAGTAAGTATAGTAGGATTTGTTGAGCTAAGCATATGGCAACAGAATAAAATTATTAAAAGTGATTTAATGGGCATAGTTCCTGAAGTGATTTATTATGTCCTTTTAATCTAAATTTCAACCTAAGGACATTATAGGATCGAGTACAGGCTGTTTCCAAAGTAATCTGTAATATTGCTATGATACTATGGAATTCGTCATTCAACTTTATGACGGGATATTGTATTCCTGTATCTATACAGTTGAGTTTTTTTCCGATGTTTAATATGAGCATCTCGGAAACCAGCGGGTATAAAGAGGCGATCAAAAGGGCGAAGAATTGCAGTTTTATGAGCTCTAAATGGGCCTTTCACTTTTTTGAGAAAGAAAAATGCATAGCTGCACTAAGTATCTAAAAAGACTCTCTTGTTATTTCTTTTGCAGCTCTATTATTACTCAAATTAGACACAAGGTGTAAAGAAAAAAGTTGTAGGACATTACGTATTTAATAAGATACTCTAACGGAACTTTCTATTTAAGTTATAATTTTTGAGATATATCAAAAAAAAAAATATTTTTCTAATGAGAAGTCGGCCGATTTCGCAAAAAAGGCAGTTTTTCAAAGATTCCAACAATATCACACTTGACATATTTATTTTTATAAATAAAGAAATTACGGCAATTTTTTTCTTTTCAATGTCCTAACTGTTCACATAGTAAGCTGTAGAAACAGTTGTTAAATGCAAATGATAATCATTGGCAGGTGCAAATAACTTACAGTGATCGAAAGTTTTGTTAATTAGCAACATGAATTTTTTTAATCGAGAAAAGCGTGATATGGTTAAGTGTTACATTTTGTGTCTAAAACTGCTGTACAAGCTGCGTAACAATAGGTATTTTCCTTGGTTTTCAGTGCAGTTTAACCTACACTATTTAGTGTAAATCAGCTGTTGTGAGGTGCAGCACAAAAACTGAAATACAAAGGAATAGGTTTAGTGCAGGTATGGTGCAGATCAAGATGTTTGACATATACACTGTTGAAAATATTACGGTGTTGGCGTTAATTTTGCGCTAGTCAAATATTTTAGTGTTGATTTTTACAAACTTTGCCAGACGAATTGACTACATGTGTTTAGTTGAAACAGAAATTACTAGAATTTGGTGTGAATTCTTTGTTCAGATATGAGGGATTTACTATTTTCTCTAGACATTTCAGAAGCATCAACCAATCAGAATTTTTCCCTCGGATAGAAATATTGAAACCCCACCTAATCTAATACAGTATTGCATTATTACGCACCACCTGCATTGCACGTGTATCTGTTTTCGAGTTTTTTCTGCGTATTAACATATCCAAACAAACCACCAACTGTGACTGACCTGCAAAGTGTAACCTTGTGTTATTAAACGTAATTCCAGTGGGCATAAAAAATTTCAACATCTTCAAAAGATGTATTGGGACAACTATTTACGTGATTAGTTTCAGTTTGAATCACAATAGCATTAAACATTCACTTAATTTATAATGGTTCTCAAAAAATCATTTTAAAATTGGTACGTTTAGTTGAAACCAAAGCTGTGGTAATGAGTGGTTTTGTATATTTATAATTGAGAAAACGTCTTAAAGGAGAGAATATTAATAGCACTAAGAAATAGGAGTTGCATATTAAAAAAGCGTTGTGTTTTAAAACGGTGTTAAATCATCCAATAGATCGCATTCATTTAGTTAAACAGCTAGTAAATTTGTCTAGTCTAGATCAAATAAAATGTGACTAGAAGTATATCATAATTCCACGTGTTAGTTGGACAAAATAACTCCTTAGCAATAGACAATACTTGACTATCTTTGTTCGTCAAATTTAAACTTCTATAGTTCTCGACAAAATAACACGAAAACAGTGTGGACCTCTCCTGACTATTAAATTAGTCAAAAAAGTGTTAAAATTTTCAACAGTGTATGCTACGTTCGAATTTCCACTCGATTTGCTTTTTTAGCTCTGAAACGTTCTTTTATTTCCATCAGAGCGTTCTTATATTACCTTTGAGATGCTTTAGAGTAGATTTTTCTGCTCTGGATTATAATCGGGAGCCCGCTGATTTTGAATGATGGGGGAAGGTAACATAACATGAGCTAACCTTGATTTGCTACCTTTCTTTATTTTTGTAAGTTGTCTTTTGGTGATTCTTTTAAAATCGGTGAAATTTTATTATTTTAGTATTTATATACTATAAACACAATATAATATATACAGTAAGGATTGCATACCGGTTTACCGGTTAACCGGTAAATTGACCAAAAAGCGTTCGGTAAATTTACCAGTAAATTACCGGTAATTCGGTAAAGGAAAAATCCAGACCAGAAATTTTTATGTACGAAATATTGTGTTTATAGATATTTAAAAGTTTAAAGGGACATTTAAAATTAAAAAAAAAAAAAACAGGTAAGTGTAAGTAGTAACAATACACCCAATTATTAATTTTATGGGAAATGTTTTTGTTTAATTTTAATTAATATAGAAAATAAACTGACAAACTTTTTTGATTAGACACGTATAACCTCCTCCATTCCACCGAGTTAGTCAGAAAGAGAAGGAATCAAAAACTTCTCGACAAAAAAAGAAAAAGATTGAAAGTCTTGTAGAAATTAAAAGAAAATAAGTCTCAAACGAGATGGATAACGAAAAGCAACGCAAAGAAAAACGAGATTGATGTTCATTTGTTACTAGGACGGTAGCAAGCAAAACACCCAACTTTTTCCTACCTACCTTTGTCAACAAGTGCAATTTCAATTCTCTCATTTTTTGTATGGATTTTATTTATCTCTCGAAAAAACTTGAAATAGCATATGTGATTTGTGCTCTGGAGTTTTTTAAGATTTTTAAAAATTTAAAATCTTTTTCTTAAGTAAGTAAATGTCTCATTTTTTAATATATAAAAATAATAATATATAAGAACATCATTTCACGTATTTAAATTAATAGCAATTTTGAATACACTAATTATGAGAGGACATTAATACAACATTATTGTAAAATAACATTAAAATTTGAACCTTAAATAATTCCTTTTTTACTTCTAAGAACTGTTTAAAATAATGAAATACAAATATTTATTACAAGATTCTAATATCATGCCTTAAGATTGTGCAAAATATGTATTATTCTAGCCTAACTTCTAACTCTATTTTCTTGGGAAAACTCCATTAATGTCACACATAAAAAAAATTACCGGTAAACCGGTATTTTCATTTTCGGTTTCATTTCGAATTACCGGTAGATGAAAAAATCGGTAAATTTACAATCACTAATATACATCAGTATATCAGTAGCGCCACTACAGGTTCTCCCGCTCCCTAAAATAAGTAAAAACAAACAAATTAATTATTATTTTTTGGGGCAAATACTTTGAAATTGATAATTTTACGTTTTGAGCTTCATCTTCAGTGCTTTACCAGGTTGAATCTTGAACTATACTTCAATGTGAAAATGTCTCTCTATTTATTTTGTAGTAATAAGCCATGGAAATGACAAATATAGTTTTGACAATTGTTAAAGCAACATTGTGGTTAACTCGTAGTTAAAATTGTTACTTAGAAATCAAGTTCGAAAAAAAAAGTTGTAGTTATACAACTTACTATATTAAGAAAGGAACTGGTTCGTAATTGATTATTTTTGGCCTATTCTGAGGGTACTTAATAGGCTTAGGGTAATTCGAAAGCTATAATATAAAAACTGGAACAAAGTATATGTTGGTATTGTTTCAACTATCTAAAGATACTATAATAAGCATTTTTTTATTGCAATTTCACATTTTAACTTATTCTAAACTACAAAGAACGTACATATGTAAAAGTTTCGTATAATTGCATTTGTGAAATAAGTCTGCACAATAAAAAGATACTAGTTGAGGAATTTAGTAGTTATGAAATTATATAAGAGTTTAATCTGAGTGTACAACATTGTAAATGATGAATATATACTTACCATAATAATACGTATTACATAAATTTGATGCTGCAATATACATTTACGCTCCATGATATAGATTAACATGAAAACCGTAGAAATGCTAAAAGAAAAGAACTGTCTACGTCACGTGTACGTAACTATCAATTATTTTTTCTGATGATAACACAATTCTATTATTAGAATAGAACTGTAATTGATTCGATTTTATCACTACATATGTACATAAACCGGTGTGAACTTGACGGCAAGCAACTTTATTTAAAAAAAAACGTAATATAGTTCGATTGTACTTCGTGTATACCCGTTTGTACCACCTTCAGTTTCGTTTGTACCTCAAAGGTTAAAAAAAATAGAAAAGGTTAAAAGAAATTTTAGCTAGCAAATACAAGATATTCAAAAACGGACAACGTCATTTGAAAGAGCATCATTTGGACCTCTTTTTAAATCGTTTGTACTTCAACCAAACCGCATTTTGCAAGATAGAGACAATTCAAAATATGTCAAAGAGAGATATTTGCCTATTTTTTGAGATATCAAAAAACGGCCAAGGCTATTCGAAAGAGCATCGTTTGTACCCGTTTTATATCGTTTGTAAATCGTTAAGATATTTTGTTCAGAATTATGTTAGATATATTTACCCTGATTTTGGAGCATCCTATATGCTTCAACATCAAGCCGCCTTCGAGAGGATTTGGTCTTGCTGTCTGCGGTAATAATGTTGAGCAGTAAAGCGGATGATTTATTAATGGCGAGTGCAAGAATAATCTTTAATTCTTTATTAAGAAAAAATGTAGGGCAAGGCACTGGTAGATGACAGCACGGTTTTTATTTGCAAGGGCCCTCAATACGGGATTCTCTCGATACCGCTCTATTAATTTTAGTCATAATTCTTCGGTCCATTCCTTGTTTTTGCCGAGATATTAATCGAAATTGCAAATTTTGCTAAATAATATTAGGCTACTAGTATTTTCACACTAGTAGCCTTTATATCTGACCTTTTCGTTCGCCTGTACGCAAATGAATAAGCACAAATCCCGTCCAGACCAAATCGAACGTCCTTTGACGTACCGACAAGCAAACGCCTTCCAACGCTAAGGGTAGCGTTCGATACCGTTCGATTACGTTCGGTCGCTCCGTCCACACCAAAGCACAGAATATCTAACAACCAGAACATCAACTTGGCTTGGCGGGAAGGGTTCGCGCATTCTCAACGCGCAGCTTGATCCGCCATTAAATCGGGCGAGAACTTGCGGTTCCGGCTATGTTCGCTCTTTGCATTAGGCACACGTCGCTGACTTCAAGTTTATATTCGTATGTTAATTTAAATAGTGTTATCAAGTGCAAGTCGATAAAATATGAAAATAATGGAAAAGAAAGTAAAATAATTGTAAAAATAAGCGATATTCTTTCATTTTGTCCTAGATATGTATCATATTCTCGAAATTCACTTCAGTTAGGTCCTGTCAGGCAGCGAATTCTATCAAAGCCCATCCTGACTTCTCGCCCGAACAGTGACATCAAGGCCACGAAATTTTGTCCACTCAGATCAAAAGAGCCGACAAAGAGTTTGTATTCTGGTTTTTACGATATTCTGTGACCAAAGCAAATCCCTTCCAAGATCTGAGCACATGTACAACCTTGGCTTGCGTTGGAACGTCGGTCTGGACGCGGCTGTACATACAGTCGTACACTATTTACAAAAAACGGCAAATTTGACTACAAAATCATAAAATTCATCATTTTTCTAGATATTTGCAACTAAAATGATGGATTAAATAATATTTTAAAATTATCCCTTTCGAGTGGTATTCCTTAAAGAGGAATGTTCATTAGGAGAGGTTTTACTGTATCTACCTAGTCCCTAAAAAATAAAAAATCAATTGATTATTAAGAAATGGAAAAATAAAGGAACCCTCCATGTTTTAACTATTATAGGTTAAAGATTGTAATATTGTTATCTTTGATAACAGCGCTGGTATAAAATATAAACTTATGACAAACATTTTATCTACAATATTTAATTGTATCATTGAATAAGTTAATAAAAACGACTCGAACGAGAAGTTTGCATACCGTTGTTTATTACACCTTAAAGCGAAAGTATAGCTGCTAAAGGCTAAACCATTATTATTACTATAATCATCTGAAACTTGATGCAATATACGATTTGGCACTAGCTGATGAAAGCTGGGATTTGCAATTACATAAGCATTTTTCGGCTCATTTGAACTAAAACAATATTTGCATTGCACGTTGACGTAATTACACTTCAACCGTTACTAGGACTAGGCCAGATGTTTAATAGCGAAATTTTCTTTGTTAATAAGATGTTTTGAAGTACATATATCTTCTTAATGGATATCACTTCTTTTTTTAACTAACTGTATATGTGATTGTAGACAAATGTCGAACGATTTATGCATACTTACCTACTAACGGTAGAGGTCTACGGTACTTTTCTTTCCTCAATCGCTTTATAAATGCATGAATTGTACCTCTTAAGGCTAGATTATATTTACATGCACAACATCATTTTGTGTCCC
>RXPK01005203.1:0-10730 GCA_004143645.1 Protaetia brevitarsis | reverse complement strand
AATATACGCTCAGATAAATTTATCAACCTGCGGACAAAACTTGTCTATATTATAAGATGTTGCGTGCAAACTTACTGGAAAAGATGAGCATGCTGCAGCCGTTATCATGAAAATAAGGGCCGGCTAACAATTTTGCTTGTGTTAATTTTTCACACACATATGCTGCGATTGATGCATTGCCATCGCAAACCAAAGCTTTTAAAAATGTGCTGCCGAATATTTTATCAGTTTCCTACCGAATTCAAAGAAGTGTTTGGATGGACTCAACATTATTTAAAAACTGGTTCTATGAAGAGTTTGTTCCTGGAGTTCAGAGGTTCTTAAGAAAAAGTGGTCAACCTAGAAAAGCTCTTCTGTTAATGCACCATCTCATGCAAAATGAATTAAGAAGTTATCAAAGTTATGTTTTTACCACCGAATGTAACTTCGTTAATATGAATGGATCAGGGTGTATTAGAAAATTTCAAAAGGCATCATCGACGAAACTTACTGCAATCAATTCCAGAAAGACTAGACGATGGTGAAGAACTCGTGGATTGTTTAAAAGGAATAAATTTGAAAGACGTGGTTTATTGGGCAGCAGATGCATGGAACAAAGTGAAAAGTTCAACATTACAAAAGTCTTGGGCAAAGATAATATTATAATAGAAAAACAAAATATAAGATAATGTGGTTCTTAGATTACAAAAAAAAAACAAAATAAGAATGTGAAATCATAGTTAATCTGTGTTAAGAATATCCTTGCAAGATTTATATATTAACCAAGTGCGATCCCCAAACCAGACGAACTTTTAAAACTGCATGTCTAAAACTGATTGTTTTATCCTCAATCAAATGTGCGTGCTTGTTCTGATACTCGTCGAAGGCAATACATATTACAATAATCATAGGGTTATTAAAGCATCGAAATCGAGTAAAGTAAAGTCCAGAAATTTCGTTATTCTATGTCACTTCTATAATAACGTGGTAAATAAGGCCGGTAAAAAGTTGTGTAATGTAATTTCTGGAATTGGAAAATAATAACTAATAAAAGGTATTTTTTTCAAAGTGTTTTATTGAAGTAAGTAATTATTATTTTCTAATTCCAGAAATTACATTCACAAGAGCTACTATACATTAATACATACTTCAATATCAACTTTTTACTGATGTTAGAAGTGACAGAATGACGAAATTTTGACTTTCGAGCCTCGTTTCTCCTCTAGTTTTGTTCTAAATTTGATTCTACTTGTACAGATATGTTTCAATTACATTGTATTTTTATTGCCATACAAAATAATTTCTTTAATAGCTTTTTTATTTTTTGTTTAAAACTGTACCCCACACCCTTAATGGTGTTTAAGAGCTTTCTAGTATTTTTTAGAAACGAAAGGTTTTATTGGTTGTTAAGTTGATAATTTGTAGTGTTTCATTTTATTTTTATATTGCTTATCAGGTTATTACTCATAATTATATGGTTCACTATGCGTCTTATGAATCATTTCCTTTTCATAATTGCTATGTTTGTACTAACCTTATGATAAAGACTATTAAGATACGATGTTTACTAAACAAGCATATCATTTTTTTTATAGATAAGTAATGTATGTCCACATGTAGTACAGTGAAGACTATCAATTAAAAAATGTATTAAAAGATCGTTGAATTTATCCTTTACCAACTCTAACAATATTATTAGTTGTGAACTAGGATCTATATAATATATTTGTAGATATATACTTATTTGCACAGGTGTTTGGCCAAATATTCGTATATAACGATTCGTTCTAGAGCTTAGAGAAAAAAATATACTAGTGAATATGGTCATGAAAACATCCTTAAAAGTATTTTAAAGTTTCTATAGTTCCGCAAGATGTCGTAATTTGTTTTCTTTTAACGTTTTCTAATAACTTTTCTATCTCTGCTCATAGTTATTACATTTTACATTTTTTTCATAGCATTTACATTACATTAAAGATTGCACCTATTATAAAGTGATGGAGGCAGCATACTTTTCGTCACACGAGGGTCGCCATAACTTTACTGAATGTCAACCGATTTTCAAAAAATCGGGCTCGTGAAGAGAATAAATATTGAAATGAAGAACGTAAATAGTACTGCTTACTTCATTGCTTCGAATGGAAATTAAATGCTGCTACTCATTTATGCGATTTTCTTGAAAAATTTATTGGAGTGGTATCACTATAATCAATCTAAAAAAGAATGAAAACGACAATTTATCTGGCTAAAACTGCAAATTGATATCTGAAAGATAATTCGATTTTCGTATGTAAATTCTTTAAACTTTTATCCTCATAAGCAGTAAGTGCTATAATTATTATAATCTTTCAGAAAAAAAAACTTAAAAAAAGACACAGAAAGCATACTTATTAACATTAAATCTCTTACCTTTAGAGGATGTCTCGTTCCAGACAAGGCTTAATATGTGGAGCCAATGCAGTGTTCGGCCGCACATTTCTCTGGTGATGTTAGAAATATCTCAGATATAAGATTTCCAAATAAGTGTCAGGAAGCTTTTTTAATGGACATCAAGTTCGCTAAATTTGACAGTTGTGATTTTTACTTGTGAGGAGAAATTAAGAGTTTAGTGTATGAAATACATGCGACAGTAGGTGAAGATATGAGGCAGCGGACTCAAACAACAATAAGAAATATCTGTTTCCATAATTAAAGGACTGATGGACAATGTTTAGGATACGTAAAATAATAAACAGATATTATTATTATCAATATTTTTTATTTTTATTGTTAGAAAAAATATTGTTGGGTATTCTTATTTAAATTCTTCTCTGACAGCACTTAATTACAGCACTTACAACTAAGATGGTGTAGAGAATTTACGAAAACCGAATTATCTATTATAGCAGACAATTTGCGGTTTTGATAGGATTAAACTGTCAATGCCTTCTCATTTTTATGGATTGATTATAGTGATTCCATTTGATCCTTTTGGAAATGGGACAAACTAACACATAACGACATCTAGCTTATGGTACAATGAGCACCAAGCTCAAGTGCCCGGACATCAAGTGCCCACCCTAACTTGAATGAATGAATGAATGACATCTAGCTTCTATTAATGCAATAAAGCAAACAGTATTATTTATACGGTTTACTTCATTATTTGTTTTCTTCGCGAGTCCAATTTTTTGAAAATCAGTTAACATTCACTAAAGTTACAGGACCTTTTGTGTAATGAATAGTATGCTGCCTCCACCACATTATAATAGATGCAATCTCTAATGTAAGTGTCATGAACTAAACTTTAGATTTTACATTTGTTTTTCGCCAACAAATTACGTCATTTTGCGGGAATTTCAGAAACTTATAAAATAAATTTAATAATGCTTTCATGACTATATTCATTAGTATATAACCATCCTTCATGGATCACCTTGTATAATATGTCACACTATGAGTGCAATATTACGGTAAGTTGAAATATGTTTATGCATTCCTATAAACGCTATAATATTAAGTTATAACGGTAAAAAAGGAAAAAAGTTTTGATTTGCGATGGTATAACTCAGAGTGCGATATATAGCATACGTATTGCTGTGTACTGATGGTACAAGCATAAATGCAAAATGAATTTAAAAAAAAAATTAAATTTACTAGCTCAGCGGATAAAATTTTAAAAGGGCGCAAAAGACTATCTACTTTCAGGGTTACTTTCGCAATTAAACTAATCTTGAAATAAAATTTGGCGTAAGTAAATTGTCTTAACTTTAATTTATTTAAAATTGAAAGGTTGATCAACAATAAAAGATAGAAATTTGAATGACGTTTAACAATCATTAAATTTATTGTAAAAAAAAAAGAAAAAAAACATTTAATTACCAATGATGCAGAAATGAAACCGTGAATTTAAGATTCTGGCCGGAAAACAAAAATGCATTAGACTCTACAATTTAAAAGGATGATGCAAGATCTTTTAACAAAAGAGGTAAATTGTTCTTAGAAGAAAATCCTATTTCACAAAAAATTCCACGTGGTTTCAAAATTACAACACACTAAACTTAAATTGAACGTGGATAAACAAATGTATAAATATAATTGAATTTAATCACAAGCACAAGCTTTCTTTTCACCTAACCGAGTGATTAACGTTAAAAAACTAATTTGAAACTAAGAAACGGAAAATTAAACTCTTTAAACTAAAAAAACAATTTGCTTATATATACAATTATCTGCGTGAGTAGGTTACAGCCAAGAGTTCTAGACCACATACCCCCTCCACACCTCCCACTTTCAAATATGTGAGAGCTTTTTTTGGGGGGCGAGGGGTATCATAATATGTAACCCGCGATTATTTTAATTTCCGATAAGCTTCACCTACGGTGATGACGCCCACTGTAGTTGTATACATGTGGAGAGCTTTTCTTTGGAGAGCGAGGGGTATCACGATATGTACCCGCGAATCATTTTGATTCGCAAACTTTAATATAATTTACAGTTTTGCTTCGATGACGTACACTGTGGTGGAATTATGGACAGCTTTTCTTTGGAGGGCAAGGGGTATCATAATATGTAACCCGTGAATTATTTAATTCGCGATTTTCGCGTTTTTGATCACAATAAAGCTTCACCCCAGGTGATGACGTCCACTACATGTGGACAGCTTTATTTGTGACGTAAAGGGGGCCATTACGATATTAATTAGCGGCTCAACACCATACCTACAACATATTTTACATACTATGACGTAGCTGCTTTCTCTGTAGTTTCACATTCTTTCAAAAATTTTAGTTAATGTTTCTGACTAATTCCCTCAGTACTTTTGGCTAATGATAGAAAATATATTCGCTGTTACTGATTGCTAGAAATTTTTGAATTTTTACTATATGTGTCGTAGTCTCTTCTACTAATATACCACTCTTATGTAGAAGACATTATTTAAAATACTTTTAAATTAGGATATGTGACCGTAGTCTTTGCTAATAATACCATTCTATGTAGAAGTATTATTTAAAATACTTTAAATTAGAATATGTGACGTTAGTCTTTGCTAATAATAGCTACTCTTATGTAGAAGATATTATTTAAGAAACTTTTAAATTAGGATATGTGACGTAGTCTTTGCTAATAATACCGCTCTTGTGCAGAACATATTATGACTTTCACATTTTTCAAAGAATTTTGTAGATAGCAACTTTCATTATGACATATGTTTGACCTTATCCATCTCAGAAATGTTTAGGGATAATGATTCTGACGTAGTAGCTTTCCTACATTTAAATAATAGTTAGCTTAATGGTGTAAGCTGAATATAAACGATATGGAACTCCCTCAGATATTCACTCACTCGCTACTTACTTACTGAGAAACTAGTTATAGTATATAGTGTTTCTGTGTAATGGCTACTTTACCAACCCATCTAATAATTGAAAGTAGTAATAAGACCGCTCTGTCAGAGGACGAGTTTTTTGTGTGTCCAGCTCCAATGTTAAACTATTTATGCGAGATTCCAAGTCCGATATCTTAGATTCTAGTCTTTTAACTATGTCCTCCATTTCAAAACCTATTTGTTTTCGAGCGTCGCTTAATATGTATATTTTTCTCTATCTAATATGAATATTATATGTATAGATACGGGGTAAAACAATTGTCGCGACGAGATGGGAAAATTATAATGAATTTGGAATATTCGCCGCGCAATGAAACCCTGCGGCGAAAATTTGGTAACCTCCCAGTTCACTATCACAGGATGCAGACCCAGAACGTTGAGGAGTTGGCCCTCTTCGAAGGTGTGGCGAAAAGATTCAAATTTAACCTTAGACAGGATGAGGAAGAGCCGATGGAACCTCCTGCTCCTAAAAGGGCGAAAAAGGAACCACAACCTGCTCCTCCTCCTTCTGTTACTGAAACAGACATTACACAGATCGTCAACCTTTTAGAGGATGATGATGAATTTACGCATGCACAGTTATTTATATGAATGTTGTGCATGCATGTATAAATTCATCATCATCTAAGAGATTGACGATCCGTGTGAGTTTATATATTATATATGTATATATATATCTGTATATATTAAATAATGAAAATAAATAAATATCCTAACATAACATTTCTTATGTTCTATTATTATAAAAATATTTTTAAATTAGATATACTCAACCATTGCTTTCCCTAGACCAATAACTATTTTATGCGTACCTCCCTTTCTTGCTACAATTTCTTGTGATATATAAGAAGTCTTGCAGTATTTTCTCATCATAATTTACTGTGCTAGTGTCAATTTACGTTATAAGAAATATCTTTCAATACTCTTCAATTCTATTTTACCTCACATTATACTACTCGTAAGTATTTTCTTTTACTATTTGCAATTTACCTAGTTTTCTTTAGTTACAAATATTAAGTCTACACTTCCATATTACCTTTCTTATAATTTTGACTTTTAAATGTTTTAGAATGGCGTCTGCTAATAAAACTAATAGTTTGGATTTTTCCTATGTCGAATCATCGGATGGCGAGTTAAACAGATCCTACGAAAACGATGTTTTTAAATGGATCAATTCAGAGCTGCGGAGAATTAAAAACATGTTAGAGTTTTCGTCAGAAATGGCAATGGTTAGCATAGCGGACGAGGTCCTCATCAAGTTAACAGCGGTGTTTGCGCGAATAGAACAATGTCCGTCAGCGCAAGTGTTTAATCTGGAGATATTTCATATTTTGCGAGAAGTACATGGTATATGGAGGATTGGAGGAGAATATTTCGAATATTATAGGTAGAATATAAGAAGTATATGTATATAAGAAAGTAATAAATAAATTTGTATTCTGAAAAGGTATTTTGTATAAGTTATTATCACAGAATAAAATCTTATAAATTTTAAAGATGTCTTCATTATGGCCCCAAACGTGTTTCAAGACAGACTCGAGCAGTATATAAAACAACTACACAAACTGCTAACTCATATTGAATTATATTCCGTTACAAATAAGTTGCAAATAGTAACAATGGAAGATTCTATGGAAATACAAATCGAAATTGCCATAAAAAATATTGAAGAAAATTGTGGAAGGCTGAACACAATAAGCGATAATGTTATATCACAACTACCATTGTACGTGCTGCAAAACAAAGTACATCGACTCTCTTTAACAAAAATGGTATCTTATTCCTCACGAAAGAGAGCTAAACTTCAAGACTGTCTACCATGCTACACCCATAAACCCCACAGGAATCGATCAATTGGCGGTCCACCGCCAGCCATAAAGAAACTGTGCAAGATGTAACAAATTCCTTTAAAGTTTATATCTCATTAAATAAAACAAATATGTGATTTTATCGAATTATTTTGTTAAATAAAAATAAATATTTATTATAAATAAAATATTTAAGAACTACTTATCGAGTAAATAATTTAACATCATTTCCACATTACGCTCTGTACACATACTTAATTTACATTTAACATGATAAAAACAAAGCAGAATCACTCCTTTACAAAATTTGGAACATAATTATCGTCTACAAACTCTAAATTAACAATATTTAGTCTACATATTTTCTTAGAAAATCAGCTTTCTGATGACCTTTCACATAAATCTTTTCATAAGTTTACAATTAATATTATTTAAAATTTTCCCAATAGATCCTAATCTACATAACTATCACCATAATTAATATTCAAATAGTTTCTCTCCAACCAACGTAATATATATCATCGTTTTTGTTTAAACCATTTCTTAAATAAATGTAATGCTCATACAAATATAAGTGTAACGCAATAAACTTTCAATTCTTGGGAATCTTCTTTTTCTCAACAAATCGAAATTTATCGAAAAAATCGTCCCCAGCTTTACATCCTAAACAACGATTTCTGGGCGGTGGTGGACCATCATGTGATCTGATTGATGAGGTGTATTGAGTGACGATAACATGTCTGTATGGTTGCAGTTTTCCTTTTTCTTTCGAGGTAAATCATCCCATATCTGTTCCAAACATGTCGGACTAATTTGCGTTTCGAATAGGTACATAGGAATGAATTTAATTAGATCCTTGTCCATATCTGTCAACGTACCAGTATCTAAATGTTGAAGTACGAGACCAACCTTTTCAACTACCCTATTTTCAACCATTTTTTTCTTTTTTTGCCTTGATTTCTTGGTTTAAGACTTCTCAATCTTTACTACAGCACTGACACGGAATTAAATAAATTTATACACCGTCTCCCCACCGGTAGCCGCCCGGTGGGGAGACGGTTAAAAAAAAAATATTATACTCAAATATGTGTGTGTTTTATTTCAAAAAGAAATTATAATAAATTTGTCAACATGATTACAATATATTATTTTTATCAATCCAACTGTTGTGTGAATTGTCAAATCCAAGCCACTTAACATAACAATTGTTTCTTTTTGTTCGCAACACCTTTTCAACGAGATAAACGTCTTCATGTTTTGTCTTCTGTAATTCCGGCTCGTAAAAACAGTCTCGAATTGGTCTTCCAATCATATCCTCTAGAAGATATGTAGCGGGGTTAGTTACTTGCACTTTCGATATTTTAAAAAGCTCACAACTCCAATTAGCCATATATCTTTTCTGAAATACTCCTTTATACTTGCTGATTCGAACAGTATCGCCAACTTTAAATTTATTTTTTCTTTAATTTTTAATATTGCTGTAAACAGTAGATAGAAGATATTGCACATCTTTCCTTGTGACGTCACACGGTTTCATTTTAATAGTTCTATGTTTCGTTTCATTGTATTTGTTAGTCACTTGATGTAAAATATGTATCCATTTGTAGGACCCCCTCTAACTGAACGCATTATGCAATTTATTTTTGATTGTGCGAATCACTCTCTCAGCTATTGACGCTTTCTTAGTACTATATGAAGAATAATGATTATCTATGTTTTTTCATCAATTGCTCAAACTCTCGATTGTAAGAATTCCTTACCCGCGTCTGTTTGCAAATTTTTAGGACAACGTCCATGCTGTAAAATATTAGACATTCGAATCCCTAACTTCATTAGCGCTTTTGTTTTCAATGCATATAACCATAAAACTTTGAAAAGCAGTCGATTACGACTAAAACGTATTTATAACCTTTATTCTCGCGTTTGTAAGGTAAGAACTCCATTAAATCCGCCTGCCACAAATCGTCTAACCCTTAATGATTACACAACGTCTCACAAAGTTTCGCCTAGATGGTCGGTGTAGTTCGTTCACAACGTTCTCTTTACTCATATTATATGACTACTCTACTTTTGAAGTAGTCTTATACCTTTTTGGTTAATAGTTTTTTGTGTGTCCAGCTCCAATGTTAAACTATTTATGCGAGATTCCAAGTCCGATATCTTAGATTCTAGTCTTTTAACTATGTCCTCCATTTCAAAACCTATTTGTTTTCGAGCGTCGCTTAATCTTTCATTGCTGTGATGGATGAATTTTGATATATAACGTACATTTACACAATCCTCACCATCAACGGGATCAGCCACATATCTGATACGCTCCCCGTTTGCATTAACGTCTTCTTCAGACGTCAGAAAGAATTCTGGACGACAACGTTTGAAGCTCCATTTGTTTTATTAGAGTTTAAGAAAACGTTCAAACTTATCGATACTCATTGTGAAAATCATTTGTGTTTTTCGTCAACATTTATTTTTATTGTAACAACACCGCCTCTTTTCAATTCTTCTATTATAGACATAATTTCGTTACTGTGGTTGGTATTCCCCGCTTCGTGGGACGACTTTAGAAGACGAAGACGATCTACTAATTCGTTAATATCATTCCAATATACATACTGATATGGCGCCTCCGATGCAAACATATAACCTTCACCAGAGACGTGTTCTAACAACGGTTTGATTATATTATTATACTTGTAGCTTTTGTTCCCCCTTAGTTGTTGTTCAGGATTGAAATCTCTATGTAGATACATACGTACGTTGTAAGATATCGCCAATATGATATGTTCATCCTCCTGAGTGTATACGCCGGGATCTTTCTTAAACAACAATTCGTACAAACCCTCTGTACCTTTATACAGTTTATCATTGATTATTATATCACCCCCAGAGAAAACGATGTCGCTATTACCAATTTTAAACGAAGTTGTATGGGGTCCATTACTTGGGCCAAAAAGTAGTGTCTAACGCTTTGCTGCTTCTATCGCGTAAGAGTCTTAGTATATAACTTTTAGGTGGAATTGTTCTACATTTGGAGGTGTGTAGATAGCGTTGTTCTGTGAAAGGAGATGATGTGAGTTTGTGTTGTCCTTTTTAACAAAGTTCTTTTAATCAGAGGTTGCTTAAGAGATTTGACTGTCTCTTTAAGTGTTGAATCCAATTCTCTCAACGGTTCAGAAATTGGTTTGAACGTTTTATGTAACAATTCATCAGCGTCCGCCCGACCACGTTTTAGTTGCATAGTTTTCTTGCGTATTGCTCTACTAGCTTCTAGAATTTTCAAATTTCAGTTCCCGTACCTCTGGCTTTACTTCCATGTTTATTCTATCAATGTGTGATGAACGCGTTACCTATTGTATTGGAACAGATACTCAATTTATTGGAACGGATACCCCGTTGTATTAGAACGGATACCCCCGTTGTATTAACGGATACCCCGTTGTATTAGAAGGGTACCCCGTTGTATTAGAACGGGTACCCCGTGTATTTGGAAAAAAAACAAAGGGGGTACCCCGGTATTAGACAGGTACTGTTGTATTGGAAAATCTTTCTGTTACTAAACGATGTCATGGATATCA
>RXPK01005202.1:0-19496 GCA_004143645.1 Protaetia brevitarsis | reverse complement strand
GGAGTTTCCTCCGCCTCCCCACCTCCTGCACAGAGAGTTTCACTAGTCCCTTGCGGTCCTTGTTTTTTAGTGCGCATGCCAGTTAGTTCCTGAGTAATCTCAATCTGTCTCAATCTGCTCATAAATACTGCTTTACGGAGTCTTTCCTGATAAGGTTGGAGTCCTAGGATTTACAGTGTCTAGCGCCGGCAAACTCCATTCCAGAGGGAACAGTGCCTTGCAGCAAGTTGGGACCTGACCAAACGTTTGATTCCCCCATTACGAGCTACCACACGTCGGTTCTGGACCCACGAACGGCAACTCGCTGGCGCCCCTAGCTAACGTGTCAGCGATTTCATTGCCTCTGATCTCAGAGTGACCTGGCACCCATCTCAATGTAATATTAAGATGTTCCGCCAGCTGTTTCAGTATTCTGTGCACTCCAGTACCACCTCAGAGTCAAATCTGACAGCCCGAAGCTTTGAGGACAGCTTGCTGTCGAGATGATTTCTATCCTTCCATTTTTGCGTGGGCAGTTTGAGATGCCCTCAGCACAATCTGATGGCAATGATTTCGGCTTGGAAGACGGGTGGGGAGGTCCCGCTCGCCGTCCCTCCAGATTGCAATGCCCGTGCATTACACTTTTCGAGCATCGACGAACCAACGGATTATACCTCGATTTGGTTTGCGGATGTATGCAATTGCAGTTTCTCTACTGGAGATATCTACCCTGTATCCCCAGATATGCTGAAAACGGGCGAGAATCTTATCTGCCTTTACGGACAGTGGTACTTTTGTTCGTATGTAGTTGAAGATGCTGGTATGATCTCCGCCTTGCCGGAGAAGCCCTTGCATCCACTACATTTTGCTCTGTAGGCTCCTAGACTGCCTCAGACCACAGCACCAAACTGTTCGTGGGAAGCCAAGAATGGTCTCCATAGCAGCAGTCGGCGCCGAGGACATGGCTTCCGTGATCCCCAAACAGCGATCCTCTGAACTTTGCTAAGCGCCTTATAGCATAGCCTAGATTTGTTTATGCCACCAGACTATGCGAGGCGTAAGTTATAGAGGTACTATGACCTTCGTGTACAGCCTAGTGTACCACTGAAGGGTTTTAGCCCACTCTTTACCGAACATACCTCCAGAAGTCCTAATGGCTTTGTTCGTCACATTTCTAGGTGTGATTTGTACAGCAGTTTGCGTCCAGATAACACCCAGGTATTTGACCTCGGTTGATACGCGTATTTTCGAGCCAAATATAGTGGGACACTGAGATTGGAGAGTTCCTCCTCCCAATGAATGGAACCATAGTCGTTTTACTGGAGTTGACATTGAGAGCCTCTCTTGTACACCACCTCTCTACAAGTCTGAGCGCGACTTGCATCCTCTCCGATACTACGCCCCCAAATTTCCCGCAGACAAGAATGATGTCATCGGCGTAGCCCTGCGCGTGGAAGCTCGCCCCCCGAAGTTCAGAGAGCAGGCTGTCCACTACAAGACTCCATAGCACGCTCGCAGATGGTCTATACTTTTCTCTTTTTATTTATATCCCTCTCTAAATCTCAAGCAAGACTTTTGTCTTATATAGTACATAATCGGTCGGCATTATGTATATATTATACGTATATGTATACATATAAGTCGATTCACACGTTTTGCCTGGGGTATACACTAATATTACACATACAAATGATTGTTCGAATCAAAGAAACATTTCTTTGCCGCTATTTAAAGAACTATTTCCTTTAGTTAATACATATTTCTTTCATTAAAATATTTAATTAAAATTTTTAACTGAAGGAAATATGTTTTGACTGAAAAAATTGTTCTTAGCCGAAACGTTTCTTTGATTTAACGAATTCTTTTTTTCTGTGTGCGCTACTGCCTGCCAACAAAAATCACCATCTCTACTAATATGTGATAATATGTTTCTATGAAATTTTGAACAAAATTGAACAGCATAACACATTACTATCTTGTACGTACATAAACTGAAAAATTGTATTTATTTGATAATACCAAATTTTGTTTAAACTAACTAAATATTAAGTTAAATATGGGCAAACAAATATTTGGTTAATTCAACCAAATTATTTATTCCTTTAACTTTCTATTTATTTGAAATAACGGAACATTTTGTTCGATTAACAAATTTTTCATGACAAAATTCGTTTGAAATTATTTTGTTGTCCTGATCAAATTGGTTTTTCCGTGTACATACGACTACCCTGTCTAACGTTCTAGGCAAATTGAATAGATAGTCTTATTGATGCGGTATGAGGTAACTACAGTACGTTTTATTCAAAAAAAAATATGTGTATTTATAAATTTGCACATTTTACGGTCATTATTACCAGTTTTTGTATTTTTAGTAGTATAAAATTGGAGTCTCAACTTTTCTATATTTAAAAGGACCTATAAAATTATATAAGCTACGAAAGTGCACAGAATAGCTATTTCAGTTACAGATGTTACAGTTACAGTTCTTACAGAAAATCTTATACGTACAGAATCGCACCATTAGTATGGATCATTAGCCGCAAGAGCTTTCCAGGGCGACTAAATATGCATCCTTGCATTTTTGTTTCACCTACCTCGATGTTTAATTTTAAATGAGTAATACAAAGTAAAATTTCTAAATAATATAGCGTTTTTATATTTCTGATTGGTATGTGGTTAGATTTTAATCGCAAAGTTTCTCGATTGTCTATTGATAACATTATTACCATAAATCTAGTTTTGAATATTTTAATTTCTGATTGATGACAATGAAGAAATAAGTTATTATTTATTTTTACCTAAATTATAACCAAAGACTCAGTTGTATTTAACATAAATGCATAATAATACAAGAAGAAAGGAGTAAGTATATGCAAAACCGTTAGGAACTTATCGCTAACTAGTGAATAGTAACGTAAGGTATGTGTCTAGAAAATTGCCTTTACATAATGTAATTTGCAAACATAATTTTGATAATATGCGTGTATAAAATAAAGCCGTTCATGTTTTATGGCTACTTAAATAAAGATCCAGGTTGGCAAGTTATATGGAGCAAGAATTTAGTTAAATATTATCGCGGTTTTTGGAGTGGGACCTGGCTGAGATTTATATAGGGGTGGGCTGAGGGGCGCACTGCAGCGATATTTAACTCGGTGGTGGCTCGTTGCGACGGATTTTAATCTACATGCACGGGGTTTCAGCCCTCCTCCTTTCTTCTCTCCCTCGGCAAACTCCGGAGCAAAGACTCCGCGCGGACGATAAAAACATCTTGTAGCAAAAGATTTACTTCTTCAGCCACATATTCAAATTATCAAGGAATTTGTTTTTCTTATTTCGGGCGTATCTTTCGCCCTTTCTCTTCCTCCTCTTTCGTTCTGCTTTAGCGTTTTTAAAAGTTTTACGGTGGTTCTTGTGGTCGCCGCAAAATAAATGAGCTTTCAGATAATTCAGAATAGGTTTCCATGCTTTCGTTGTACGTTGAAGGCGATCCTGTTATCCGTACTAACCGAACACCGTTACCGACTAAGCTATATTTAACAACTGGTTTAGGTTCACCGTCTATTTCTGATTAATCTTGCAATTTTCAGAGAGATAGTCTGTCCATTCTACACTAAACAATGTCCGCGGCTTCTTCACTTTTTTTTTTTAACTTCTTCACTGCACCACGAAAGACAGAAAGATATTACAGTATCACTTTTTATCAAGAACTAATAATTGCACTGATTGATCGGGATTTTAGAAATGTTCGGATTATTAAGGGGATTAAGCCTTTTATGTTCAAATAAAAAAGTAATTACACTACTACCGCATATGTATTTTCTTTTTGATATCAAAAGTAGATACATTTATATGTAGAACATAGTATACCTATATACACACACATAAAAAGAAATTTAAAGAAACTTTACTTAAGTTAAGAATATTATTGTTTCATATATACGCAAATAAATATATTCTTGGAACAAAAATAATGTTTATTTAATTTTTAAGAAAAAAATATATCAATCCAAGCAAATCGTTCATTGAATTAAATAAAACTTACTATTAGTTGAAACATTGCAGTCTTAGCCTAGGTATGTAGATATCTTAGTACAAGAATATTTTTCATTGAATGAAGTTTTAGTTTTTTTGCAAAGAAACTTGAATTTTACTCTAAAGAAGAAATACACTTTTAATAGAGATTAGCTTTGGTTCGGAAAAGAAGACTTTTACTTGAGCTAAATATATGTTATTTTGAAAGAAGATTGTAATTTTATTTACAACAATACTGCTGTTTTCTAAAATGTATTTTTTTATATGTATATAAAATCTGCCACTAACATCAAAATGGATACTAGATATCTGTATATCTTTATCTAGTATTCTATTTGGTATTAGTGGTAAATTTTTTATATAAAAAAAAAACAATTTTAGAAAATATAGCAGTTCCTGTAAATAAAACCATAATCTTCTTTCAAAATATATTTAGTTCGAGTAAAAGTCTTCTTTTCAGATTGTTTACATGTCTTTACTTACCATAGTAATAATGTTGCTACTATCATTTATATTTCAAAAAAAAAAAACAAGGAAAGCAATTCGGAACATTTTTTTTTTTATAATTTTGGCGTTGTAGGAAAAAAACGTATTACAGCATTATATCACACACCTCAGAAAGAGACTATACATTTTCTAATTTTTCCGCTACGTGCAGTCGAATTTTCTGGATCCTTTAATTAGACTTTAATCTACAGCTGTTCTTCCGAATATCGGCAGCCACTTGTTGCTCCTTTATTAACATTTCAAAATCTTCGGGTATCGGAAGAGATACATTATTTTACAATGACATTTACATATACTTCACAATAAATTGTAGATAAGTAGATGTGGTAAAATAGTTGGTATAGTTTTACTTGTTAGTGCAACTAAGCATTCAAACAGAAACCACGTTGCCGTGACCTAAAAGATCCAAAGTCGAAAGTGCAAACCAGGCTGCTAAGGAAACAAAGCAGAAACCCAAGGTGGGAGGCGGAAGTATTCAGGGTAAAAAGAAGATGGTCGAGGACAGCAAGATAAGACCTAGGCAGGACTCTAAAAGGCCACCGCAGTTCTCGAAGAGACCCAAGGGTACCTTTAGCGAGGTAACGTCAGGACTACGGATGCCAGTAATTGAGTAATGCCATCCAGAAAAACCCTTGAATCAAAAGCAAGCAGATCTGATCCAGGAAAAAGGAAAACCTAAAGCATACTGAGATAAAATAACTAGGTAAATTCATGAAAAGGCCTTTATTAAGGGACCCTGAAGAGCTACTGCAGCTTAGTAGGAATTATCTTGACATCGTAACAGGTCTCCTTACAGGACACTGGGCACTGATAGGACCCCTACAGAAAATTGGGATCAACACCGCAGATACCAACTGCAGACAGTGTAATGGGGTGGCAGAGGACGTTTGCCACATTCTGTGTGAATGCGAGGCTTTGATCGTAAAAAGATAGGCAATTTTTGGCAAGCCAAAAATGAAACAAGAGCATTACTTCGATCAGCCAGCCAGCGGCCTGTACAGATTAGTGCAGGGTACTGGAGTGGCTGATATAATTTAATGGGCGGGAGAAATGGGAGACCAAATACAAAAATCCAAGAAGCTGCAGTGTTTCTGGATACTTCAGGTCAGACGACTCCCACAAAAAGAGATTTATATCTCACGGTTCAAGCTGGAAATCATCAATTGTTACCTGAGAAATACCGGACTTCCTATAGTAAAAATAAATAATAGTGAAGATGTGTTCCACCCCTAGAACACTCACCTCATCAAAATTGGAATGATGATTGAGATTAATACAATTATCATTTAAATCACTAGCCTAGACCTATAACAATCATTACATTGAATATTATACATATATGACATTGGATCGACTTAAAGAATTAGTAGCATATGAACAGGTTGGTTAATTTAAGGCTCAAATCAAGAATATACTGCATTTTTCGATATTTTCGAATTTTGATTAGGGTTGAAGTAGATAAATTGTTACTATTTTGCTGGCGAATGATTGAGCGATTAAACAGCACTCTACCATTCAAAGCTGGGAGATCATTTTTACATTGCGACATTTTGTTTGCCAACTTTTCACGCGTAAAGTAGGTATAGCCGCATCCCGGGTTGTCAATGTCTCTGTATTTTCAATATGTCAATATGTTTAAGGATTAGGACAGGATTAATTTTATATTTGAAAGGAGGAAACAACGTAAAGTTGAGATAACATTATAGTTAAGCGATATCGTGGCTCTTTGTTTAATTCCTTCTATTTACTATTTCCAAGTATAGCTTTAAAAATAAAAATAATCCTATAGATCTATTCAATATCACCTACAGTATATTATGTAATGAGATTTCTCAAAAATTAAAAAATATACTTTCTGCATACAAAAGCGATGTCAGAAATAATTCCATAACTACTGCTTTAATTAATTATTATATCCACCTTCAATTTTTAGAATTGTGGTTCATTAGGAAGCACTCCAAAAATATTGATTTTTTGTTTGTTAACAATCATTATTTCTGAAAATTAATATGATTAATGATTTATGAACTTGAATTCTGCAACAGGGTGGAACAGGACTAGGTTGTTCATAAAAAGGGGAAACGATGAAGCAGAAAGTATTTCCTTTCGTCCTACCTTATACATGCTGTATCATTTCCACTATTACGTTCACCTACCAGCATTTTTTCTGTAATTATTCCTCAGATTTAATGTTGCAGGAAAAATTGTGGCATAATAACACATATACTCACTCACGTTCTTTACTAAATATTAATTCGAAACAATTATTTCGGAAATTTCCGAATTCTTGAATTAACTACGTTTTCGTGACCTTTGGAGTGAACTGATATCTTGTTTGTCTGCCAACAAAAAAATCAATCGAGGTTTGTACTGAAATGATCCGTTTTCACCATTAGTTTGAAAATGGATACAAATAAGCATTTATTCATTTCAGCTGACCTTTTCCACGACACAATGTCTTCTTTCAGTCCTATTTCAGCATTTTTATTATTGATTGCTGGTTATTTGTATTATATATCTAAGTTTCTTTTGACTTTCCATCCAATTTATTATATGTACTTACTTAAATAATGCTTTTAACATGTAAAGTTAGAGTGTTGACTGTGGTATACGATGAAGCGAATTTAGGGAAATATTATACTTGAATATCACATGAGTATTATTCAAAGAGATTACTATTGTGCACATTCGTAAACTTTTCTTCTTAATACAAAATGGCTTGAAGATAATCCAGTTGTTCGCAAAATAAGAATAGTCGCCTAGTGATTTTGGATCGTTTTAAGTGAGTATATACTTGATGCTTGGTGTTATAAGTATCTTTTTATATTGATGATGGAAACAACTATTGATAGCCTTCCATAATTTTAGATGGCATTCCTATTAGTTTCTACATCGACAGACCAATTTTCGGTGTGCTATTAATTTCTGTGCTTTAGCAATTGTTCGACTTATACTTGAGAATAGCGCTATCCATATTTCACTTTTTGCAACTTTTAACTCCACGATGTTGCTTGATTGTGTTGTGTGACATATGCTTATTATGCAGATATGTGCCTGCATATATACAATTCGTGGAATTTCTAATCGCCATAGATTAGACTAGAATTGGGGCGGCTGTAGGCATTTGTTTCAATATTTTCATACCTATTGTTATTTTCTGTATCCTAGAAAATGTTCTCTAGTTTTACCTCCTTATTAGTCTTTGCCGTTGAGAAAACGTGTGTAAAAATGAGGAAGCATAAAATATATGCGAAATATTGGCAATCAAAAACAAAGAACAGCAAATTAACTAAATTTAAAGTTCAAATTAACTTAATTCAGAGTTCGAATTAACTTAAGTTAGAGTTTTACTGATATTACAGCCTTTCACTTTGTTTTGCTTACCAACATTATCTTTAGATTCTCCAGATTGATGTATCCTGTAGCCCACATTATTTTTGCTCTTTGTGAGGTCCATTTTGGGCTATCAAAGATTGTATGCTCTGTTGTATCTATAGCAGCACAGTGTACACATGTATCCATCTCCGCCAGGTAAAAACTCTTACGATCGGCTTGAAAATGTCTGCAATCCGTCAGCACTCGAGCCAAAAAGGAGCACAAAATTTTCGTGTTTCCGCCACATCCATGATCCGTGATAATCCTCCTGATTCACTTTGCGGTGGATTCCTTCCTGTGTTACTGCTTTTGCCATTCCTTTATATATTTTGCTATTTGAAATCATTTTGTTTTCACATATCTCCGCATCAGGCCTTGGCATTGGCAATATCTATTGGTGATGCCCTCTCCAAAACCAACAAGGCCGCAGTAAGGACTGTCCTATACACCCTTCTTATACGCAATGCTGTTTTTTTTTTATACGGATAATAGCTTTTGTTTGTGACAGACTTTATCCATTGCTTGTATCAATATTAGGGCACTATATTATAGCATAGATGACTGCACGATTGCGGCATAAATTCGTCTGCGAATTTCTTTTGCTCCATACATTCCAGGCTTTAATAGTTAGTCTGATGTTCACTAAGTCTTTGGTTGCATTTTCAGTGGATTTTCATTCAGGATGGCCCATTATCATATTCTTGTCCATGTAGACTCCAAGGTATTTCAGGGACACCTAGTTTCAGATACTTCTTACCCAGGCATAGACTAACTTCTTCGAGCTTTTTTCCCGCCATAAGTAAAATTGTGTCTATCTTGCGAGGTTCTAGTTTTAGACCTTTGACCAGACTTGCATTATGTTATGAAGCGCATATGCCTTATTCTTGTTAGGTCTTTGGATTTATATGAAAAAAGAACCTTATTCCTCTTGGCAGAACCAGGATCAATATATACTTCATCAATTATATAACTAATATATCTAAGATGCTGCTACATCAACTTTTGCGTGTGACTACATCAACATATAATATTTTCTTATTCATACGACCCCTCTGTTGAAAATATACTGCAATATAACAAGAAAAACAATACATATGTTATTTTCTTCACTTGTGTTCCAACGTTCACATCGTCAAGTTATATTTTATTTATTATTATCTAAATTTAAATTTTAAGTTAAAAATGTAAGAACATAATATATTAAGAAAATATTTATAAAACTTAATTAACATTATTGATTTCAGTTTAGGATACATAATATGGATATTTTTTTATAAATTTTGTAAAATATTATTAAAAAATGTTAATATTAGAAACAAGTTTAAAAAAAAATTAACCACTGATACAGGCTACTGTTGAGGACCGAAACATGTCCAATATAATTTTTGGTATTAAATTTTAAATAAATATACAAGCGTACAAGAGTATGTGGATCTATTATTGCGTCTGAGAATAAAATTTTATAAAATTGATAAACAATAATGGCATAATTACCAAAACTCAATCTACGCTTAGATGATTAAACTAAACTAAAGAAACAAGTTAGTATTTTTTTAACACCATGCTTTAATTCCCAATTCACGAAATTCAATATATTTTATCTCACAAAGTAAAGTCCATACTACATAATATATAAAAATCTATTTAATTAGAGTTCTACTTCTTTCAAGCTTTAAGGTACTTACCTATAATAACAGATAATAATTATACGCCAAAATGAATTGCCTGTATTGTCAAAATTATAACTTTAAGGCCGTATGTTATTTTTCCGTGTTTTTTAAATAGTGATTAGAACAAAAGAATGGAGAGTGAATTTAGATCCATAGTGGAGGTTATGGATGATCACTATGGATAGTGAAAATCTCTATAAGTATTAAATAGAAATATATATCATCTGAGAAACGAAAATATCTCGCCACTGGAATTTAGGTCGTAAATTAATTAATTTTTGATAAAAGGTACACGTTATCGTTTCACTCGGTGTTTTGCCATTAATCAAGGGACTTAGGCTTTATCATTTTCTACTTCAACTAATGTTTTACCGTTAATTGTTTGATTCAATTCGCACAATTCTCAATTACTTGTGGTATCTGCGGGTCCGATCTCGTGATATATAAGTTGGCGTCGCCGGCTACTAACAAAAAGGAAATATATCCATTTTACTTGTTTTTGCATCCGGTCCTGCGAGCGTCCACCGTGCCCAGGGTTGCAGAACGGTCACCGGTCATTCTATTAGCATGTACAATCTAGATGGTCGTTCTTGCCGGACCCTTACTTTAACATTCTCGTTATTATGTGCGGCTCTTATCTCGGCGCACTATTTGAAATGACAAGTAAGGACGGTGGTTCCGTAATCCGGAATAGTGCCGTCAAATACTTTGGATGTCTACTCAACTGAGATAGATAACTTTAAATTCACTCCGTTGTATACCCTTCACTACAACGTTTTAAGAATGAATTGTTTCGTTTTAGCTTTTTGCCAGTTCTCCGTTTTACACATAAAGTTGTAAACTACTTAAAGGGTTAAGCAAACTACGAAAAATTCTTATTTGAACGAACAAAACAGATTAATATATGTGGAATGACACGTTTGCAATCTATATTAAAGCAAATATACTGTAACTACTTGATTCAGAATTATTATCGCAACTTAAAGGTGAATTCTGCTCGGGACGAGGATGATTGTTGCATCATGTTTGTATATATTTGATAAGAGCGGCTTTGCACTGAGCAGCTGCCGTTAAGGTCGTTAAAGATCATCGTATGCCTTACATAGTCATTCTGGGGGAAGGTAAATATAAACGCAGTCGTCCACGATTCATTGGGCTGATTACAAGTATCCGATCATGGCTCTCTTTGTTTTCAGATGTGGAAAACCAAATACTTGTAGATGGAGTGGAAGTATATTTAAAAAACGTTTGGTGAATGTAAGGTCGTTTTTCTTCGTTTTTTACATTATTACATTCACGGATTTCAACATACAATATAACGATGTCATCTATATTTTAGTCAATATTGTATATTACTAAATATAAAATATTCGCTTGCACCTATTTTCAGTAAACATTTTTTTGTCTTTCAAATATTCTAGACGTGACCATAAAACAACATTTCTTGCTGTGTATTATTTAGCTCAAACGTATTATTTTTTCGGTTCTAATTTGTAGGACTATGGCCGGGAATTAAAAAACAATGTTTCTATTTCATGTGGCGTGACGTTTCGGCATCCCTTACATGCCTTCTTCAAACAAAGTAAACTGTGTTATGTAAAATGTGTTGCGTACTTTGTTTGAAAAAGGCATGGAAAAGATGCCGAAACGTCACAACATTGTTTTTTACTTCCCAGCCATAGCCCAACAAATTACAACTGAAAAATATAAAATAAAATATAAAACAGACCAAGTCTCGCAAAAGTATAAACATGTCACATTTATTCAGAGAGAGGAATAGAGAGGTTATAAATGCAACAAATTATGAATTATGAATTTTCAGGTGAGAATTTAGTTTTATTGTTGCAAATTCCAAAATTGTTTAGTGTGAATAACTCCTTTCTCAAAATTGCAAATATTTCTAATGAAACCAATGTTGTTTGATTGATTCTAAACGGTAAAATTTCATGATTTTTTTGCAGTTATAATTAATATAGTTTGAAAAAGCCAAAGTGCATTTTGACGAAACGTCACATTAAATAATGTTTTTTTTCAGTCGAATTGATTTTTTTATTTCCGTTAAACCACCAACCAATAAAAAAAAATTTAATACAAGTTTCGGAAAAGAAAACAAATAAGGTAAAGTCAAGTAAGTGTGTAACCGGGGCAAGTGTGTAGTTTGGCTATATTTATTTTTAAAATTGAAATACGGACGTCCTCTTGTTATAATACTAATGTACTAAGCTTCATACTAGTTTTACAAATAAAAGTTCCCATCTCCTAACGTGTAATAACTTGAATATCTTGTGAAAATATCATACCTTATTAAACAGGCATCAGTTTAGTATTACACTCTTGGCCGAACTAAAGGATAATGCTATCAATATATAAAATGCGGAACGATTTTATTTTTTTTGACTTGCTCCATTTTGCTGGGTAAGTGTGTAGTATTGACAGTGTTTAAAATTTCTTTTTTTCTAGTAAACCGTTGATAATTATAAAAGGCGTATCTATTGAAGGCTTACAATTGGGCATATATTACGTATAGTTATTGGAAGTTTTTAGATTGGTGGTATATATGGAATTAGTAATACGCTATAAAATGCGTTCTTTCTAATCCTTTATTTTAAAATCACTGTCGATCGGTTTCGGCTTATGCCATCTTCTCGACACAGTACGTCTCAAAAGAACTAGAAGCTACGTCACATATAGCAGATGTAATTAACATTATAATAAAATTCTATGTGTAAAATTTTTCAAAATGTCTTATTATGTGAACAGTGTTACATTTTTTTCGCACTATGCAACTTTTACTACACACTTACCTGACTTTACCCTATCAAGTTAATTACGTTACAATTTTTTACCTATTAGGCCCTACTTGTTATTAGTCAAAAAACAATAAATATGGCTGTTAATATGAATTGAAGGATTCGCTAAATATCAATCAAATCAAATCGTTTCAGGAGAGAGTGCAAATGATCTTGCTGTATTATTCGTGATTGTCTGAATCCATGAATGATTATCAGTTTTTCTAATGACTTATTCGGCTAAACAAACTGATTCATGCAGATCTTTGCAGAGCACCTAGATATTTCCAAACATATTTTCTTTGCACAGCGCTTCTGCATTCTTTTCCGATTGTTGAGCAAAACTATCCAATTAGGAGCAATAGAAGATTAGTAGTTTTTGGTGATACAGTGGAATGATATTGAATTACTACAAAATTTTGACGATTACTAACAAATTTCTGTTGATGCCAGGAAGATTAATTTTTTTTCAGAATCAAGTTTTTCTTAATATTAGGCGCACTTTTCTAACTGTTTCAGTATACTCTTATAGGAAATTGGCGAAAAATAGCAACTATAGTATAATTTTGCAGAATTGGTTTCCATTCTTATCTTTTCTAGTTCTTACGCGCAAGGAAACTCAGACAATAAGATTCTTTTTAAAAAAAAAAGATGCTGAACATGGTGCTTCTAAATACTATTTGTGAAGAGCATTATTAATCGAGTTCACTCTTAGAAAATAAATTATGTATCTAGATATTTGGTGGTGATATGCAAGACCATTATTTTCCTTCTTCTAGCAGAGGTCTTAAAAAGGGTTATCACCCAAGAATTACGAAAATAAGGTTCAAAAATATAAACCAGAATGCTTATACTATGTCTGGAGTCGAAGGTTGTTTCAATTCTGGTGTTGGTTAGGGAGACAGCCAACGTATCTACATTCTAGTGCTGTGAATCGAAACCGGTTTTATGTGAAACCGGTTTTGGATGTAGTGATTAATCGCCTTCAAAACAAAAACCGGGTTTGAAAATCCGATTTATAAAAAAAAACCGGTTTTAAAAACGGATTTTAAGAAAACTTAACCGGTTTTTGATATCTGGCGATTTCCGCAGCGCTAGTGCATACCCATCCTTCTCAAATTAAATGCGAATGTAAGCCCAATAAATTTTTGATTATGTATGCAGCCAAAAATAGAGTACACTTAAAAGTTAATTAAAAATGTTTAGGGAATAAATCTGAATTACATATCGCTAGGTATAAAGTACTTGTAGTTTCGGTTGCATAAGCAATCGAAGATTTGTAGAGCTTCGATTCGCATTTAATGGTACATGTAGTTAAGTGTAACTTTGCATTGACACTGTATACATTAATACGTTGTTGCCTGCTTATTTATAATTATTTTGTGAAGTAATGATTAATAATAATGTCGCAGCAATGAATTAATTTTAAATAATGTAACGTTTACAGAATAAAAAACATTTTATGTGCACGAGCATCATAATCGTGCAATTTGTCCGTATTGGTGGCGCATTTTAATCTAGCAATGGAACCCAGAATCTATAAAAAGTGAGCGTATCTACAGGTATCAATGGAAATAAAATAATTTCCAATTATTTTTTTTTTATTTATTAAAATAAATATTTTTATGTATTAACAGGGTTTTTTTTTAAAAATCCTAGTACCATACTGTATAAGGAATTCTTCTTTCTTTGCTTTTTTAGCATAGTAATTTTGAACTTAAAGTTGGTAATAAGATTAAATAACACATAACATTTAAGCACTTATCGAGTCCTAAAACAAACATGTATAAGATAAGCTTAAAGTTTGTTTGTAATCCACACTGTTTTATTTTGCAAACTCACAAAGAACTAGTTCTGTGCTTTTAACGTTTGTTATAGGCGTATAATAGCTTTGGAAACGGATATATAGAAATTTCGGAATTAGAAAAGGCATGTTTTTATTCTGAATTATAAAAAATGGAAATGGACAGACATGCCGAAGAAAATTAATGAATTTAATAATAATAATAATAAATATAAGATTAATTCATTCATTCATTTCATTAAGTCAGAGTGGCCACCTAAAGTCCGGCCACTTGAGCTAGATAGAATTATCAATAGCAGTGATCTCACTACGTGCCTGGTCTCTGTTCGGTATGGAGATTTTCACCTCTTCAATGAAGATAATTTCGGGTGCCATGCTGTCCTTGGGCATTTGCAGCAATGGTCCGTCCAGCATCGTACCCGTTAAATATAAAATACATGCAATCAATAACAGAAAAGTTAGTACAGAGGGTATATAACTGTCGTGAGGTCAGTGATAGATAGATATATATATATATATTTATCCAAAAAATACAAAAAGTAAAGTGGATAAGTCAGACATGCATACATATATATTACGGGGTTTAATATAGATAGATATAGATAAAGTTGACACAAAAAGACATTAAACATTATTGTACTCCTACATTAATTCCTCGAGAAGCTCTTTTCATTACTGATCATATTGAATTATTGTTTCTATCTTTAAGGAAGCTGGCAGTATTTAATGTTACAGAACACATACTTTCTAAGATTACAGATTTTTTTCAAACATTAATATTAATTTTAACCGTAGAAGTAATACCAGAGACATTAATTAATTTAACGATATTTCGGTAAACATAATTTATTAATCATTTTTAAGTGATCATGAATCAAAGGCATTCACTTTTATGACTTTAATTAAATTGATTTTCGAAGAGCTTTCTAACGCATCGGTAATTACATTTGTAATTACAGTGTAGTTGTTGTTAATTTATGTAACGTCTTCTACTTTTACCGCTAAGGTATATGTTACGTGTGATCATATCCTTTGGTGAAGCAGGTTCAGTGATTTATAAGCTGCTGACATATAACATCTCATGTGGATGAAATAAATAAAATTTAAAGGATATCATCTCAATCTGGTACCTACGAATACATATTGTCGGGCTGTAGATCCGGATACAGGCACGCGCTCCGGTTAGGCCGTTAGCAGCTCCGGGTTCAGAGTTATAGTACCATAAATCCCCACCAGACCGGTGCTGTCAACACAACCACCCGCGCCACTTTACTAACCACTGCTAACAACTCCCAAATTGCTATTTAGATATCGCACTCGAACGTTTTACGATCTAACAGAAAGATGCATGTGTGACTTTATGACCGGATTATGTTATGTTTATGGTTATCTTCTCACCTGCACCTTCTTTTGGATTCTATTTACATTTTTATAGTAGCACAGTCGAATTGTGTAAAATTTAAGTTTTTAAGACTCATTCAGGAATTTTTGCTTTTTGGAAGGTTTTTGATTGAATGGTTAGACACAAAGAAAAGAATTTTTGTTCAGTCAAAAGGGTATTAGTTATACTATTTAATCCCGAATTAATTACTCCTGAAATTTAATTATAAGAGTAAGGGTAACATTATTCATCAAGAATACAAATACATTTTATATAAATGTGGAAATATTCAGCATATTATAGCTGTTTATTACTAATCGCAGATGGGCATTTTCCCTCCATTAAAGTACTACAGTTGTCTATTCGTTAAAGCGAAGAATTAACTTTTGAGCCAAGGCAATAGTGATACCCAAAAAGAACAAGTATTTTCAATGAAATAATTTTCTTTTTAGAACGATTGCTTTAAGTTAAAGTGTTACATCCCTTTTCATTGAAAAAATACATCAATCAATATTTCATTAAACGAAACTTTATTTTATTGTAGGAGCCGTCTGACATGGATCTTTGGAAAAACTTGGCTTTTTGTATTTAATTTTATACACTTACAATATTTACTTCTATAGAAAAAACACATACATTAATGGAATAATTTTTGTTAGATTTATGTTAAAATTCAAATGCATCTGTAAGGCCTGTAAGATTATCTGTAAATCTGTAAGTACGCATTATAGATAGTTTCCAATTTCCCCAGAAAATATTGCTTTTGAGGTAAATACGAATGCAAACTCGGGGCAATTAGGAACATGTTCTCATTTAGGCCATAAAGTCATAAAAGCTCTGTCGAACGAGAAGATCAGACTAATTTTAGACGGCCACGTACGGAAAACATTGTGGACGTCGACACTGAAACCGTTCTTTCATGTGTCTGCATCGAAGGTGTTAAGCAGTTCAAGCTTTATCCGTCCACGGAAGTAATTGATAAGCTGTGGAAACTTGGCACTCAAAGGCCCATCTCAAAGAAGCAAAGAAAGAGGAATGCGAGTGTTCTGATTATGAAGAGAAATTTTGAGCGTATATCTGCTAAAAAGTATTTTATTATTAAAGTACCCATTTTAGACTGGTGGTAAGCGCTTCTGGAGGAGACGGCAGTACAAGAATGGTACTTACGAAATCCACAATTGGATTTAACGCATACAGGCTGTCTAAAATTTGATGACCTATAATATCATTTTCAAAGTGGTAAAAGATCGATTTTTCAAATCTGACACCTGTATATTATTAGATGGTTGGATACAGAATTTAATTCTGGATCGATTTGCTATGGTTTTTCCTATACCTATTTTCAATGGTAAGAACACTAAACACGGCAAACAATTACTAGTTCTTTTATACGGTTCCAGAGCTGAAAATTCAAGGATGTCAAATCGTGTGGCCAGTTACAAGTTCCCTGTGAGACAATTCACCGATTTTCGAACATCAAGGTCAACTGCTGATGCAAAGCTATGGTGGAATGTGCTGGAGCACCATCTAGTTGATAGCAACTGCTTGCTCTGTCACGTGGAAGTAGAGCATTTGGGAAATCACTAACAAATCCTCTGAGTTTTCAGATATGGCAGTATCCAAATTTTCACCATCACTTGATATGGCACTCTCCTCAAAATAAAAAAGACAATAAAACTAAAGCCTAGGATATTGTCCCTTATCATGTGGATTATTGTGCCATAGTGATTATTTCGGCGATTCGGGTAATGTTGGTGGTTCGGAATATAGTTAGTAAAAACCTGCAGTTCTCGATTCGTCACCATGCGTACAAAACAATTTAAAATAATTGCTAGAAATCTCATATTCCCATATAAGACTGGAGGAAGCTGAAAAACTGTAAATAGATATCTCACGAATCTTGGATTAACGCTTTCACAATCAACATTGCTTCTAGAGGGGCTTTGTAGGTATCACTGGCTTTAAATAGAAAATATGGAAAAAAACCGTTGGAAATAGGTGTAGAGAAAGGCATAGGAAACGACGCAGAATTACATTCTGAATCGAACTATAACATATAAGGATGTAGATTGAAATCGAACTTTCAATTTGATCATATATAATGATTAAAATTATTTAAAAATAAAAAAAATATCATAGAATTAGACGCCTGTTGCGATAAATCCTTGTCAATGCGATTCGTACATCTGGCTTTCGCTCCAATACCTCCATAATAATAATAATAATAATAAAATAAATTAATAATAAATATATTTGCTCCATAAACATCGTAACGTGTAGTACAAAGTAAAAAAAAAAGAATATGAAAAAATTAATAAAATAAAATATATGAATGTATATTAACAAACAACACTGCAGTTTAGGTCATGTTACAGTAAAAATCCTCGACTTGACAAGTGAACACAGCCAAAAGTTTTATTTTATTTTAGATGAAAATGGAAGAATTTGATGATCTAGGGATATAATAAAATTTTATACATTGGTACATGCCGTTTTTGTAGTTTAAAATGGTGGAGGTGCAAAAGATAGCTATTGTGTCTCTGTGTCATGAATGTCAAAATTCATAATTTGCTAAAAGATGGTATAATAATTTAGTAAATAGACACATTCTAATTTATATAAACCCGGGTAAGGTAAGTATTTTACACATCTTAAAGGAATCTTTGCAGGATATCACGGCGACAATACCAAACATGGCTTTACACCGCCGGGTAAAAGGTTGCAGTATTGAAATAGGCTAATATTTCAAATTTTCAAAATAATCAAGATATCTAAGAAACAAATGAAAAATAGGTAAATATATTTAATTTTTACAGATTGAATTTCATAAAATTCTCTAAAAAAACATTTTTTCTGAATTGGAAAAATCCTCGAATCTTCACTGAAACAGTTTGTGTTTAATTTGTTTTTATAATACTTTAGGTATATAATTCCCGAAATGTAATCCAGTTAATCAACCAAAATACATTTTGTAGTTATGACAGTTAAATATCGCCGTTATTTTCAAAATTATAACTTTTTAGCTCATTTTTGTAGTAAAAGATTGCTATTTGAGTAGAAATATGTAAATCTTTGGGCGAGAAAACTTAAAAATTAAAATATATTTTTGTACTTATATATATCCTATCAGATAGCATAGTATGCGCTCCCGAGCACTTTAGCAATTATAATGCTAGTCGAAATCGATTAAAGAAGTTCATCAATACCCACCATGATGCGTAGGAAATAAAAAACAAAACCCGTTGTGTCATTGAGAGCTAAGAACAAACCGGCGCGTTCGTTGAAATCGATCTGCGTCCGTGATTTTAAGTCTCTCGGCGCTACCGAGGAGCTTTTTGATCAAAACCGGACTTCCCACGGCGCAAAAACCCGGAACCGTCAATGATTTTCTTAGAGAAAAATACCCCTAAAGCAGGCAGCAGCAGAAGATGTGATGGTCAATTCAGTTTTGCGAGGACCCTCTCGTATCTGTAAGTCACGGCCCTTACCCTGAAGCTCTCTGTCGCTGTCAAGGGGCCAACGTATCTCTCCTACCAGACTGTGATCTTTCCACGCTTTCGATATAATTTTTCGTATATATCCCCACGGAAGGAGATTCTATTTTATATAACTGTTTCTCGCTTTCCGTGAAATGCGGTAGAAGTGTGAGATTGAAAAAGTTTATTAGATTCAATTTATTTTCAAATTATCAGATTAAACATGAAGGTTTATTTTTTATTCTGGCTAAGTACTAATAGAGTTAGAGAAAAATGTAAGGTACCTGGAAATGCAGCAATTACGAAGATTATGCTCTTCTTGAGAGGTTTTGCACCGAAAGTGAACTCTTTTTAAATCCATATCTCGCTCTATTTCCGCTTATTGTCTGAAAAATATGGTGATTGTGGGATTAGATCCTGTTTTTGTGCCCTGCTTTTCCTGTTTAATATGGGACCACACTATGTTAATCCAATCAATGGTTC
>RXPK01005201.1:0-26226 GCA_004143645.1 Protaetia brevitarsis | reverse complement strand
GACTTTTATATCCCTTCCTAGTTATGAATGGGACATTATTGTGAAAAAAAAGAGGGGGAAAAGAAGACATTATGGAAAACGAATCCGCAAGTATGGTGCTGCGATTCAGAGAAGTGCGATAAGGATGAGGTGGTATCATACACAGATCGAATATTAATCAATTAAATTAAAATTTTGCTACGTGGTGTAAAGCCAAACCAAAAAGAAAAAAGATGATACCTCTTAATAGAAGCACTACGTGTAGAAATTACTAGACAAAATTGCCATTAAACATTAATTTTAGAATTGTTAAACCGGTTTGACGAAGAGTTAATTAATTGGTAGAATTTATGTCCATCTATTATGATTCGAACTGTTAAGAAAATAGCACAAAATCTAAATATCGACTGGGATCGATCAACATTTATGCCCAAACATCTGTGTTTTGAAAATTAAACTCTGCCGTACGGAAATTAGCTCTGAATACGCTGATTGTGTTTTTTTTGTATTTTTTAGAAAATGATTTGATTAATAAATTAAATAAATTTTGATTCTTTGTTTAATATTAATAACATGCAAAGAAAAAAATAAAGTAAAGAACTTAAAAAATGTTTATTACTGAAATAAAAAATTATCAATATTCTATCATATTATTGTACTCACAATTTTACGCAACGCGGTCACACGACCCGTTCCAACCGTTGAATGACCAGCTTTATTTTGAAACTCATCATTTCTATAATAATAATCGTATTCTTATAAATCAGAGAACAACACTGTTATCGTTGGAAGAATGATTTCATATTAGGGGTGTGTAAGAACTAATGATTAAAAAAAATTGAATAAAAAGGAAATACCTGATAACATATTATTTCTAAATTATAAAGACAATATTAATGTATATGTTTAAACATTTTTAATACAAGCGCCTGCTTCTCCGCTTTCCTTAACGCATTGGTTATCTTCTTGCTTTTCTTAACGCCCATTTCAACTTCTTGTATCCTTAACGTCAGTTTTGTCTTCTTACTTAAGACATCCAAAATTATAAATTGCGACAAGATAATACGGCAAATATCGAATGATTAAATAGTCTTCTTTCTCTTCACGCACCAAAATTTTAATTAGATCTTCAAAGAGATCTTTTATTTCATAATTTTAATGGGCGCTAAGCAAAAGGATGTTCATTAACTCTTGTTCTGTCTTCTGATAGGATCTACACCCAGACATTGCCTTCTAATATGAACTCATAGATCGTAAGTCTTCGAATTCTCTCTTAACCGTCCGATTGTTGACTCGAAATCAACCGCCTCGGCCAACGTGAACTGAAATATGCCAAACCACTCTGACATCTAAATACTTTGCAAAACTAGATTCAAACTGCTTCTAGCAGTGAATACATAAATGTATAAATAACCAAATGAGGAAATTTAAGAGAGGCGTACTAATAATAATACACCTAATATCATATATATTGTATTAAACCTTAAGAATTACATAAATTTAACATTTAAGAGAACAGATTTCATTTGTTACATACAACAATGTGACGGATTTGCTAATGTTAACATTCAATATCTCTAAGTTTAACAGGAACATTAACTAGTTTTTAAATTACATTCTGTTTTGGTACTTTTACTAAGACTCAGTACGTTGTGAAACGACGTAATATTTTCGGCATTCACACAAATTCGGTATATGCCACGCAAACTAGGGGAATGATATTTTTTCTAACCAATCACTAACGTTGTCTTTTCGCATAGTTTATAACGGATTTTCGTTTTAAATTATAGTGGCTATATTTTTCCATCACTTTTGGGGCCAATTCCTTCACTTACAAACTCTTGACTATAACAAAACCTTGCATGTCCATCACAAACCTCATACAATCTTCTCACAGTTCTGACCAATGAGTCTCTACGTGTTTTGTCGTTGTTAGAATGAAGCAATAAGCCACTTATTTCATTAAAACGTTAAGAGACTCTTAGTTCCCAATTTTATACAACATAAGGACTTGACCGTTTCTTTTGTTTAGCAATCGCATAACAATTTAAAGCACACTCCTGATGATTCAGAATCAAGCAGGGCTGATTATTTCGATTTAATAACGACTGAAGCTGCTACATACGACTATCAACCGGATTTTTTTTTTCTCGTTTATTTGAAAGATTCATATTACATCATGGATACTATCAGCATTTTAAGAAGTTTTATTTACTATTATGAATGTCAAATTTAGAGCACAGCATTCAAATTATTCTTTCTCTGTGTTTAAAAACGCGACTTAACCCCGTTAGCGCGGCCCTTCTCCAATTTCGTACTAGTTTTGACACCCATTAATATCTGTTTTGTTACCGTAAAGGTTAATCATAAGTCCCACTTCCTAAATGGAAGGTAATAGATTCTTAGTTTAATGTTTTCAAAAAGCTCAATCAATTTCATCGCTTACATAACTGTTTGGTACTCTGCTACTTTTCTCAATGTCGAATATGCAGTCTTTTTACCATTCTTGTCAGTTTCCTTGTAACAATTAGATCACTACCACTGCGAATAAGAGATAAGCTCCTGACAGCTTTATATTATTTTGTTAATCTTCCCATATCCTAAGCAAAACGTTCAATTAACTAAGCGTTAAATTATTTGTTGCAATATGTCGGTTGTATCAAATTGGACACCAACCACGATCTCCAAAGTTGCTTTCCTATCATTGTATGATAGGATGCCTTATAGTCTTAGTGATACCAGGTTTTACCATTTGTCCTTCCACACGTTTAATTTTCATACGATCTGATCGAAAAGAAACAGTAGCGTTGTTGGTCAATTTACAGTGCCTACCATCGCTCTGGTTGAAAGTACCTCCATGTAAAAAAACTTTCACTAGTAACGTATAGATATCTAGTATGAACCATATGCTATTTCCAGCCTTAGATTTTAAAATTACTCACTCAGATAATAGTATGGAATTCTCTTTTGTATTGCTTTCCTCGACTGCAACCCTCGAATGAACTTGTCCATTGTGATTACGTAAATCCTAAAGATCTGCAAAAACGCATGTTTTCACTGTAACTGATTAACAGCTCGTTAGACTGACAAAGCTTTGAGTGGAAATTTTATAGTTGTAGATTAAAATCAGGCCATACTTCTTTTTAGCTCCAACGATAATATTTTCTCACCACGAAAATCCACCAGCATCACCGTCTTGTCCACTAACTTCAAAGTAAGTTCTCAACCGAGTGTTATTCAATAAATAATATTTCGCGTTCAATATAATACGTATATCTGTTCCACCGAGGGAGCAAATTCGTATAAAAGTGTGGGATGAAACTCCTCGTAAAGGAACTTCGTAATATACACTCAACTCGTATGGTTACCACTTTAATTAATTTGATGAATCTGACCATGTTTTACATTTGGTTGAAAATTTTACTTACTGAAATCCTAACATTCCACCACATAGAATCAGCCTTCGTGAAATCGATAGTGAAATTGCTAGTAAACACATTTAAGTTGTACTGTTATAGCTCCAATGAATCACGCATTTTTCTTTTTGTAGCACCAGCCAAAGAATTTGTAAAAACTCTCAATATCGTCACCTTCATAAGCTCCTGTGTATTGATTATACTGATATCATGATAGAATTTATTATTTGACCATCGGTATATTCCGGTATTGTCATTATAAGTATTAACCCTATAGCCAAGTGCGTATGCATACCTATTATCCAACTCATTGGAGATAGTAGACGAGAGAACCTTCTCAACTTATCAACTAAACGTATGCCAACGATAATTATTCTTCTAATTGTAGCTTAATAGAAATTTTAAACACAGGTGTCCGCAATTGATTTCGTCATATTCTGATAGTTTTTGTTATACATATTGCAATTTTTGAAATATTTAATAATTCGTTGGAGGTCAATTACCGAACGAATCAAAATATTTCAACAATAGTCCTTTTTTAGTGTATGCTACCCAGTGGGTACGTCCTTCCATACGTCAAAAACGACTGCGCACTTCTTAACTACGACTTCGTGTAAATTATCCCTCATAAAACACACAAAATTGAAGATCGTATTTTCTCAAATTTGCAAATATCGTGTTGGTAATGCTCTGCGTGGCAGTCGATTTATGTTTTTTCGATGTAAATATATCCCATGCCCTTGTACGAAGTCTTAAAATATAAGCCATTCCTTTCTTTCTATAACATGCTTTCCATTTTTTATTAGTCGTATTCTTTCTAATTCCTTACTTGCTGTTTCGCTTTTATTAACGGCTGTGCTATAACCAGCCCCCACCAGCAGACCCCTATTGCACTTAATCCCGCAAAAATGAATTAAGAATGTAGAAAACCATCCTTGTTTCGCAAAGTATGATGCGTGGAATTGTATTTGTCTTACTCACAGCATTTTATAGCATTTTACACCAAAGAGAGAGCTTCGCACCGCTTTAGATAACACTCTTGTTTCCACGATCTTTTGCTTAAAATACAAATCTAATGATTTTTTCTTATTCCCATCCCAGTTTTCGTTACTTTCATTGCGTGGTTACCGTCCAAGCAGCAACTTTTTCTCGAAAATTCTCGTCTTTTGACCTTTACCTCTCCCACGCACGTTCTTGTAAATGTCGGCTTCGTGGCATGTTTAATCTACATGCAATACGCTATATCGATCTTAACCTTTGTCGAGGATTATTCCAAATCACCACGCGCAGGCTTCTGTTATTTTGCCAGTCCACAGTATGTAGCGGAGTAAATGGGTCATTGCAATTTATTGATTAAGTGTTAACAGCACCACTTCCTTCTTTATACCAGCATTACAAGAATGATATAAAAACTCTAAGTCGTTTACTTTGATATCAGTCAAACTCCAGAATGAACGTGTCGTCAAGCAACGTAATACGTTACCTGTTAAAAATTTGGACGTTGTTATACGAGTACCAACGTATGCGCAACATGGGTTGTTACTACCTAACAGTGTGCGCTGTATAATCTGCGTTCCTTTCTACTTGCGGTAAACAAACCGTAATGATTAGCCTTAATAGATCAAAGACTCGATTGAAAATGTCTACGTTTACTCGAAATCCTTATCAGCAAAAATCAAATTCTTGGAGAAAAGTTTTGAAAACTGACAACATAGTTATCCTTCAAGGAAAACGACCATTACTAATCCATCATAAGCTCGTCAAAATTCTTATTTTTATTTCGACACGTAGCGACAACAAATAAAATTAAAGATTTTCTTTGTATGGCAATAAAGCAAGTAGATCCTTTTATTTTTCAAATCTTATCCGCATACCAAAGCTATTTGATACGTATAACCAAATTTTTAATTATTTAACAAGATGATGTAAATTTACGACATATTTTACGACAACATGTAGTTGCCCATATACTTGGAAATATTTAAAGGAAATATGTTCTGAATGTGAATATAACAATATGATTTTAGTTATAGATAAAAGATGTATATTGAAAACGCAGATATCGAAATTTCTCGACTGTTATATAAAAATACGACGAAAAATGATCAGTTCAAAAATAAAAGTTGATAAGCAAACCCGAAAGAAGGAAGAACGTTTAACAGAATCATAAACTAGCAAAGCTATACGAAAAAACAGCGCTATGAAAATGGGACGACCGAAGCAGAAAACTTATATAGAAAAAAGCATTCAAACCTATTACGACCGCTTAAAAAAAATATTAAAAACTAAACATTTAAGAAGAGAAACATATTACCAGCACAAATAGAAATACAGTGACACCTTGCTCGTGAAGTTACCCACAATATGCAGAACTTCAACCCATAACACCAATGACCAGGGCGAAAACACCTACTGCAAGACCAGTAGAAACATAGAATTGATATAATCCCTTTACGAAGAGGAAGAAGAGAAATCAATGCTGACAATCTTATCAACAATTTCGACAGGATATCAGACTTTACTTGAGCAAATCCTAAGCTGTTATAAGTCTTGAACAATATTCAAGTACCCCAATACTTATATCGAGTACTTTCAGATACTCAGAAGAGTACGATAACAACATTGTCATATGAATCCTACAACAAATCAATCCAAAAATAGGTAATCCAGTTAGAGATCGATGTAATATCTCGTATAGTGGTATACGAATAAGAAACTCCAGTCTCTATGAACTAATCTTAAACGCGTCATCCTAAACGGCTATACAAACAAGATAAAGAACATACCGTAATACTAAACGTACCATGTTCATCATGTAATTTCATCCTAAAAACGAGTAACAGCAAAAGGGGATTGAAACATACTCATATCATTAAACCCTTAATTGCTCCCAATTGCACCTAATAAGCCTCCACGTTCTTCCACTTATAGTCACGTTGCGGAAGAGGCACCGCGCTCGGTGAACAATGCTAGAATCAATCACTTATCAGTATTCTAATGGATATATAATGAGCTCTGTATAGACTTAGGTTATAATTGCAATCTGAGCAACTGAAACCACACACTCATAAAACAGAATTACGTCATTATTGAGAACTAAATAAGCGAAAGTTAGAGCGAATTGGAATATAGACAAGTTTGCCAACTCACCTAATTGTTGGTTCTACACTCAACCAGTACTTATAAATTGGGCGACACGTTACAGCCAAGCCGAATGATCTTCTGTTCATCAAATGAAGCACCATCCCACTTACCGCAGACGCCAATTACAACATTGAATACACGATGTGTAATATTCTCTCCTATAGATAATCGGATTTGCTAATAAGACTATGTGATAAATCAGTAAAAAAAACTTTCAAAAAATAAAAGTAGTGAGAAATTAGAGAGCTAAACTTAAAGCTAGATCAAAATATGAGAACAAATTTCACACATTCGTTAAATAAATAATATCACAAAACGTTAACATATTATGAAGACGCTTTATGGAACAGCATGAGCAAGAACTCAATAAAATTATACTGAAGTCCACACAACTTAAAATCTAGATTCATTCAAACATAACTGTCATAGTGAGACTGCTGAAAAACCCCTCTAAACAGCTTAAAACACGAATATCTTTAACAAGCATCTCGGTCTAACGTAATTGAGTCGTATTAAAGAGATATAGTTAACGAATTACATAAACCAATTTAGAAAAAATTCAGAAGGGCGGCGCGTGTTATAAAATCTAGATATTTATGCAAGCTATTTAGAGAGTTCACAGTTATTCTCGCAAACGAGTTTTAAAATACATATTAGAGTTATCGACTGCTTTTCAAAGTTTATTTACTCAACCATTTTAAGGATAAGCGCTAACAATAAAACTGCATGAGAAAATTCTACAGGAAGACGTTTCCCTAGAATTTGCAACTACGCCGGGAAGATTTAAACGCACAATTAAGAACTACGGATAAATGTATTAATCATTATCTACATATAGTTTAAAAGGCGTCGTTGTGAGCGAGTTATTCGTTACCATCAAGGGAAAAAACTATACAAAGAATTAGGTACGCGTAAATACACTGGCTTGATATCTCGTTAAATACTGAACTATAACAAAACTAAACACAAACGATAAAAATGGACCTGTGATGTTAATTACAATAATGACATCTTTTCTTGCCACGCATACATAATATTAAACAGGGGTAAACTCCATATTGATATATAGTACGTTAAGTAAGCAAAAGGGGATATTTAAAAGATATATGCCAATTGGTCAACGGATTATTAAAATTGTAAAAGTTCAAATAACTAATCCTACAACTTATTATTAGAAGATATGAATCGACCTATTCTCGTCTTTTTACGATATGAACACAAAAACTAAGGCATCCGGACATTATTTGTGGAAAAATATTACTAAACGGGAAACAAAGTTTTTATAAAAGGTTTAGGCTAATAAAAACACAACAGTTGGATGATCAGAATAACTATTGAATTTTATCATTCATAATTGTTGCTATTTAATATTTAGTGAATAAACTTTTAATTAAAAACATTTTTTATTTATATATTAAATAATTGATAAATTTTAAAGTTAAAGAATATTTAATCTATTACACGTAAAAAATAAATTTTATGAAATTCATACGGTGTATTCTGTTAAAATTGCAACATACAACACTTCATTACAAGACGTGCCTTGAATTGTTCGTCTCGTTACCCTTTAACTATGCAATAAATTACACAATGCAATTTCGCGATTAAATACGCTTTAATGTATTACATATATTTTTATCACTTTCTTACTTTTAAAATCATAAGCAGCGAAAACAAATAAAACACATTCACCTAAGTTACTAAATTATTTTATTTTCATTTTCCATCAATTAAATCATACAAACATATCAAAAGAAAAAAATAAACTTCCCAATATGAAGCATTATAAGAATTTTGTTACACGGATAAAAAATACAAGATATTGTTATATAAGTCACCTTCTAAGTTTTTGCATGATTTTAAGATAGATTTATAGAAATTTTACAAAATCACTATTCAGCAAATAAACTTATTTTATCGTTGATAGCTTTGCAAATTATATACAAATTATATATGTTTCGGTAGATAAAACAACTTCTTGCCACGACTTTTTGTCTTATAACACAAATTCTCTGTACTGGCTAGCCTCAATTTCAGTTAAGGTTACCGTTCTTTCTTACAAAACCTGCCCTTCATCTTTATGTAAGGAAACACATGATGTCGCTATCTTATTGTTATGACCGATGAATCCTGCTCCGCACTAAGGCCTACGTAATCCACTTGACCCGCATTTTTGAGGGGAAGGTGGACTGTCCAATTAGTTGTTTTTCCTGCAATAGATTTCTCCTGCATGATTAGGGCGTTTCGAGGAAGTCTTGTACGTAACTAGAAAGAATAAATGTAAATAGGCAAACATTAATTACATTAAAACTTTTATTTACTTGATCCATAGTTTGAGGTCTGTCTATTCGTAAACTAAATTTAAACGAATTATTTTTTTACTGTTTCACGTATATTTGTTGAAGAAACTGTAGAGGGATACTACCTATTCTGGTACGAATAATGCCCCCATGGTAAAGTATCAGTAAAACCGGTACTCGGAAGCGCTTATCATCGTACGACTAAGGGAGATTTTCGTTTGGACGGCAGTGTAGAGGTATGGTTAAGCGAGCGTATATTTCGTTGGTCATGTTGCATTTCATTATTTCTGATTAAACAGTTTCAAGTAGTCATCGAACGTTATTCTGACGTTGGAATAACACTCCCCTTCACACCCTTGGCCTTCTTTATGAGAGTGTCTTGGTATTTGCATGCATACATTTTTGCGCGAAGTCCCACCAAATTCCAGCAGTAATTTACCGGCACCTTCATCTTTTTCATAAACCCGGCACTTTTTTCACTCGTGGTATCTTATATACGTTGTCTGCGGGATAATCACTTGTATCGAATCCACTAAGTTTTGTTTTAATGTCTTCGTATACATCTGGAGTCTCTATCGCGTATATCAGGAATCTGTGTCCGTATAGCACAACTTACAATTATTTCCGTACCACATTTTCATATATTATAATGAAAATCATTACAATACTGTTTTTGATAATCTAAAACGCAACATACCCACATATATCGGCTTATCAAACTTACTTCTGTCCTTGTTAACTCTATAGCTACTAAATTCTCATTAAAAATAGTTCTACACTTAAAATTAGGCTTACTAATTAAATATTCGGCGCCATATCGCCCTCCCATTTCCAACAATTTAATATCTCGTCGTAAACGCACATTCTCCATCGTTTTCCCAAACACGGCATTGTTCATCAATTAAATAAATTCTTTCAAATTCATTTCTCGCATTCTGTCGCAGCGTGGTATTTAGTTCGATGTAGATTTTTAACCAATTTATTGTTTAAATTCCAACACACGATGAATTTAGTTAAAACAATACCTTCCGACAGATACTGTTTGAGATTGCGTAATGGTCACATACTTTTCTTTTTTCGTAGCGTTGCCAACATCTTTTCTGGCGACTCCTTGGCGTTTTTCCTTTCTCTGGGCCATAGGTAAATCGCTTTGCGGTCATGTATGTTGCGGGGGTACTCCAAATCGACTTCTAGGAGGTATCCAATTGGGTTATCGTCAGGAACGTTAAAATTTACATTTTCCGGATCTTCAACCCATTTTAATCCACCGTAAGGAGGTATGAGACATTGCCCACGAATACATCGCGTAATGTCGAAGTACATTAAAAAAACATTCGGAGCTGCCGGATCATAGTCGGCATATATTTGTTGTTAGCTTTAGCGTACCTAGCCGAACATTGCGTCATCCACCGCGAATACCTTTTTCGATAAACATTAGCATATCCACTCCGAAGGGTATCTAATTCCACACCTGTATGTTTCAACATAACATCCATGCTAAACCAGGCGCTGTGTAATACTGTTGCTGCATCTAATCCGTAGTTGCGCATACAATTTTTCGCGAAAATTTCAAACACATCGGCTAACAATAAGACGTCAGGTTTCAAATACAGTCGGAATATTCCCCTAAATTTTGACATTGAAATTCTTGCCAGACAGTTTGCGCGTATTGATAATCGCTTTCGGAAATATTAGTGTCGGTTAGGTCGCTGTAAAAGCCTCGATTGGTGGTAATTGGTCATCTTGTAATTTTTCCCAACAACTTAATATATAAGGAAGACGCTTTTCTTTTTAAATAAATTACGTCTCTATTAAACTGGCTTTCAAGTATAGGATAATCTTCTAAAACACCGCTAATTGTCTAACGAAGAAGCCATAAAACGAAAAGAGTCTATAAATTAAATTTTAGTTCGGTTTCATTAAAAGTATACGTCATTGATATATACTGTTCTGTTTATTGGGAATTATTTGCAGATGACCAGTTCCCGCCAATTCTTCTACCAACAAATGACCGTCTAGCCAGAGAGATTATGGAAAATCACGGGAATTGTTTTTGTTATTTGATTAGTCCAATTGCATTGGGCGTGTGCAGCTCCTCGAAACTTGCCGTGTAAATGACAGTGATCGCGCACTTTGTCTATATCTAGATCCTTATCACAAATGTGGCACTTTGTGGCGTTATTATATACATTGTATTGCTCACGGGTTAACTTATCCATAGGGATGGGCACCAATATACAGTTTCAATGTTTTCTGTGAGTTCTTGTAGTTCTTTTACAAACCACTGTACACAATCAACATATCTCTATAGCTACGATAATATGAAAGTTCGTTGTCATAGGAGCACTTGAAATAATACCCGACGCTGTACGGCACGTGCTTGGAGTTAGTCTGCGGTCATTTTCGGACATAATAAACACTCAAAATCCGCATATATAACAAAAGGAGCATCTAGTTTATTTTTATAATTTTTAAATTATATAAACTTTTTTCTTCCGGAAAGATACTTATAGTCATTTACTTTGCCGCATTCCTCACCGTGGTTTTGGTAATGTTGCCTTTGAATAAAAATTAATGCAAACACCGATCACAGAAAAACTTCTTGTGCTCGTTAGCGCTATTTGTTTGATATTAGCCTACTAAGGTCTTTTATCCACACATAGTGACACTTTTCGCCGGTCTTCTTTATCTTGTAAAGAAGCAAATTTACATGTCTTTCCATTACTGTTTGGTGAGTCGGTTGGAGTGCACCGTAGTTTTTTATCTAATATATACACATTTACACTAATATTGTTTAATTTTTCGAATTTTGTGATGTCTGACCGTTGGATTGGAAACGAAATATTGTCTAAATTTAACACTTCACCATATGAGGATAACTGTGGTGCGATCGGCATGATTTTGAGCGGGAAATAGCGCGCGACACTACAGCCCACGCAAAGCACGCATCGTCATACATATTTTCACGTTTATACAAGCCTTTTTACGCTGAATGGCTGGCGTAGCGGAATATAGGACCCAACACGTTGTGGGTGTACTTGTTAATATTAAAGCCAAATCCACCACGGGTCATAACGCCCATCCACTATCTCGCTCCTGCAAAATAAAATATTACCTAGGGATCTCTAAATTAATCTGGTAACTTACTTGAAATTCTTCTAGATCTCGTAAAATAATATCCTTAACGTTTTCGACATACCACGCATCCAAATCGTATTTAGATTAATCATTTATTTGCCGTATTAAAATATTTGAATTCCTCTTGGTCTTCGTGTTAAACTTCCCGCAAAACACCGTGTTGACTTTTAAGAATGGCTCCTTCTTCAGTTCATTCTTAATCTGCCTTGTGAACATCTCTTTAGCGTCGTCCAAAAAACATACAGGGTCAACATGGCGTAAATTGTAATGCAGCCTGTTCGGATGCGTTTTTGGAAAGCCGATTGAATATCATGCCATCGAATACGATCCGTTTGCTTGACATTTCCGCCTCCTTGCACCATTAATGTCTTCAGATACGTGCGATAGCCCATTATCTTCCCGATGGCTGCGTTAAATTCGACTATAATAAAAATAAGAATTTATAATAAACAATTAAATACAACAGATCACAAGTACCTTTTCTCCGACATTTTTCGCCTTCTTAATGCTGCATTCAATACGTGAACTAATCTGGAACACCGTTCGATGTAAGGGTTACATCGTCACCCCTACGAACGGTGTTCTTCAGACGTTCCATGGTCGCAATCATATCCGCAGCTATTTTAGTCGCCATTTCACACACTTTCATAAAAAAAGGACAGAACCAATTTTATTTGGTTGACGTTTTTACGTTTGAATTTCCGTAAAGAACTGCACGTAATAGCTCTAACCCAACGCTTTAAAAGTAAAGGCCATTCAAACAATAGTTTATTACGGAACTGTATGTACAGCCGTCGACATTAATATTTAGCACCGTCAATGCGTCGAGTCATCGTTCGAGTGCTAAATATTAATGTCGGCGATTGTACGTACTTAAAAATTGCCGAAGTATCAGTTCACAATATCGCTAAACAAGAACCGACAAGTCTGTAGAATCGCTTACACAGCAATTGTCTCTTACGCGGAGGTCAATGGAATTTTCAATGCATAGCGCTGACGTCTACATTCCTAATACATTGTTCGTTCAAGTTTTAATTGAAAAGTAATAATTAATACCTTAAAATGATTTATGCTATTTTAATTTTAATGTGTATAATAAAAGACATATGTATTTATTTAATGTTAGAATTCCATTATTGTTATTAAGTTTCTTGAATTCAGAATCGAATATGATATATAATATTAAATAAATAAAATAATTTTTACCCCGTTATAACAAAGAAAGCATATTTAATTATATTAATTAATATTAGAAATTCATTATAGTTCTATATAAGTTTCTAGAATTCCTAATCGAATATGATACCTATATAATATTAAGTAAGTAAGATATGCCTCTGACGTCATCGGCTAAGGCCCCTTGCCTAGCGTTTCAAAACCTTCCCCAGGCTGCCGCGGATGGTCGTCCGCGTGGACGCCATCGCCTTGACTGCCCCTCCCACCTACAGCTCCGCTCTGGGCACCTGGAGGAGAAACGGCCTTGCTTGAAAGTGGTCTAGAACCGGCCTTACTTTACCTACTTAATTTCATATATATAACTGTTAATATTTTCCCTTCTAGACATTAAGAATCGCGCCAAACTTTACGTGCATCTAATAACTAGGTTAGTACCAACCTATCCTACATATTTTCAATCGATTGTGCCGCGTGAAAAAATTTTCCGTGTAGTAAATCGTCGTTTCTCGAAGAATCAGTCGATTTACGTATAAATGTTAATATTTTCCCTACTAGACATTAGAATCGCGCCAAACTCTACGTGCATCTAAACTAGGTTAGTACCAACCTATCCGACATATTTTCAATCCATTGCCGCGTGAAAAAATTTTCCGTGTAGTATATCGATTCACAAATCATGCCTTAATTTCATATATAACTATAATATTTTCCCTTCTAGACATTAGAATCGCGCCAACTTTACGTGCAACTAAACTAGTTAGTACCACCTATTCCTACATATTTTCAATCGATTGCCGCGTGAAAAAAAATTCCGTGTAGTAAATCGTCGTTTCTCGAAGAGATCAGTCGATTTACGTATAAATGTTAATATTTTCCCTTCTAGACATTAGAATCGCGACAAATTTTACGTGCATATAAACTAGGTTAGTACCAACCTATCCGACATATTTTCAATCCATTGCCGCGTGAAAAAATTTTCCGTGTAGTATAACTTTTCACGAAATCATGCCTTAATTTCATATATAACTGTTAATATTTTCCCTTCTAGACATTAGAATCGCGCCAAACTTTACGTGCATCTAAACTAGGTTGTACCAACCTATCCTACATATTTTCAATCGATTGCCGCGTGAAAAAATTTTCCGTGTAGTAAATCGTCGTTTCTCGAGGAGATCAGTCGATTTACGTATAAATGTTAATATTTTCCCTTCTAGACATTAGAATCGCGCCAAATTTTACGTGCATATAAACTAGGTTAGTACCAACCTATCGACATATTTTCAATCCATTGCCGCGTGAAAAAATTTTCCGTGTTAGTATATCGATTCACGAAATCATGCCTTAATTTCATATATAACTGTTAATATTTTCCCTTCTAGACATTAGAATCGCGCCAAACTTTACGTGCATCTAAACTAGGTTGGTAGCAACCTATCCTACATATTTTCAATCGATTGCCGCGTGAAAAAATTTTCCGTGCAGTAAATCGTCGTTTCGCGAAGAGATCAGTCGATTTACGTATAAATGTTAATATTTTCCCTTCTAGACATTAGAATCGCGCCAAACTTTACGTGCATCTAAACTAGGTTAGTACCAACCTATCCGACATATTTTCAATCCATTGCGCGTGAAAAAATTTTCCGTGTAGTATATCGATTCACGAAATCATGCCTTAATTTCATATATAACTGTTAATATTTTCCCTCCAGACATTAGAATTCGCGCCAAACTTTACGTGCATCTAAACTAGGTTGGTACCAACCTATCCTACATATTTTCAATCGATGCCGCGTGAAAAAAATTTTCCGTGTAGTAAATCGTCGTTTCTCGAAGAGATCAGTCGATTTACGTATAAATGTTAATATTTTCCCTTCTAGACATTAGAATCGCGCCAAATTTTACGTGCATATAAACTAGGTTAGTACCAACCTATCCGACATATTTTCAATCCATTCCGCGTGAAAAAATTTTCCGTGTAGTATATCGTTTCACAAATCATGCCTTAATTTTCATATATAACTGTTAATATTTTCCCTTCTAGACATTAGAATCGCGCCAACTTTAGGTGCATTTAAACTAGGTTTGTACCAACCTATCCTACATATTTCAATCGATTGCCGCGTGAAAAAATTTCTGTGCAGTAAATCGTCGTTTCGCGAAGAGATCAGTCGATTTACGATAAAATGTTAATATTTTCCCTTCTAGACATTAGAATCGCGCCAAACTTTACGTGCATCTAAACTAGGTTAGTACCAACCTTCCGACATATTTTCAATCCATTGCCGCGTGAAAAATTTTCCGTGTAGTATATCGATTCACGAAATCATGCCTTAATTTCATATATAACTGATAATATTTCCCTTCTAGACTTAGAATCGCGCCAAAATTTACGTGCAACTAAACTAGGTTGTACCAACCTATCCTACATATTTTCAATCGATTGCCGCGTGAAAAAATTTCCGTGTAGTAAATCGTCGTTTCTCGAAGAGATCAGCGATTTACGTATAAATGTTAATATTTTCCCTACTAGACATTAGAATCGCGCCAAACTTTACGTGCATCAAACTAGGTTAGTACCAACCTATCCGACATATTTTCAATCCATTGCCGCGTGAAAAAATTTTCCGTGTAGTATATCGATTCACGAAATCATGCCTTAATTTCATATATAACTGATAATATTTTCCCTTCTAGACATTAGAATCGCGCCAAATTTTACGTGCATATAAACTAGGTTAGTACCAACCTATCCGACATATTTTCAATCCATTGCCGCGTGAAAAAATTTTTCCGTGTAGTATATCTTTCACGAAATCATGCCTTAATTTCATATGTAACTGTTAATATTTTCCCTTCTAGACATTAGAATCGCGCCAACTTACGTGCATCTAAACTAGGTTTGGTACCAACCTATCCTACATATTTTCAATCGATTGCCGCGTGAAAAAATTTTCCGTGTAGTAAATCGTCGTTTCTCGAAGAGATCAGTCGATTTACGTATAAATGTTAATATTTTCCCTTCTAGACATTAGAATCGCGCCAAATTTTACGTGCATATAAACTAGGTTAGTACCAACCTATCCGACATATTTTCAATCCATTTGCGCGTGAAAAAATTTTCCGTGCGTAAGTCGTCGTTTCGCGAAGAGATCAGTCGTTTACGTAAAAATTTTAATGTTTTCCCTTCTAGACATTAGAATCGCGCCAAACTTTACGTGCATCTAAACTAGGTTAGTACCAACCTATCCGACATATTTTCAATCCATTGCCGCGTGAAAAAATTTCCGTGTAGTATATCGATTCACGAAATCATGCCTTAATTTCATATATAACTGTTAATATTTTCCCTTCTAGACATTAGAATCGCGCCAAACTTTACGTGCAACTAAACTAGGTTGGTACCAACCTATCCTACATATTTTCAATCGATTGCCGCGTGAAAAAATTTCCTGTTAGTAAATCGTCGTTTTCGAAGAGATCAGGCGATTTACGTATAAATGTTAATATTTTCCCTTCTAGACATTAGAATCGCGCCAAATTTTACGTGCATATAAACTAGGTTAGTACCAACCTATCCGCCATATTTTCAATCCATTGCCGCGTGAAAAAATTTTCCGTGTAGTATATCGATTCACGAAATCATGCCTTAATTTCATATATAACTGTTAATATTTTCCCTTCCAGACATTAGAATCGCGCCAAACTTTACGTGCAACTAAACTAGGTTGGTACCAACCTATCCTACATATTTTCAATCGATTGCCTCGTGAAAAAATTTTCCGTGCAGTAAATCGCTGTTTCACGAAGAGATCAGTGGGATTTACGTATAAATGTTAATATTTTCCCTTCTAGACATTAGAATCGCGCCAAACTTTACGTGCATCTAAACTAGGTTGGTACCAACCTATCCTACATATTTTCAATCGATTGCCGCGTGAAAAAATTTTCCGTGTAGTATATCGATTCACGAAATCATGCCTTAATTTCATATATAACTGTTAATATTTTCCCTTCCAGACATTAGAATCGCGCCAAACTTTACGTGCAACTAAACTAGATTGGTACCAACCTATCCTACATATTTTCAATCGATTGCCTCGTGAAAAAATTTTCCGTGCAGTAAATCGCTGTTTCACGAAGAGATCAGTCGATTTACGTATAAATGTTAATATTTTCCTTCTAGACATTAGAATTCGCGCCAAACTTTACGTGCATCTAACTAATTTAGTACCAACCTATCCGACATATTTTCAATCCATTGCGCGTGAAAAAATTTCCGTTGTAGTATATCGATTCACGAAATCATGCCTTAATTTCATATATAACTGTTAATATTTTCCCTTCTAGACATTAGAATCGCGGCCAAACTTTACGTGCATCTAAACTAGTTTGTACCAACCTATCCTATACATATTTCAATCGATTGCCGCGTGAAAAAATTTTCCGTGCAGTAAATCGTCGTTTCACGAAGAGATCAGTCGATTTACGTATAAATGTTAATATTTTCCCTTCTAGACATTAGAATCGCGCCAAAATTTACGTGCATCTAAACTAGGTTAGTACCAACCTATCCTACATATTTTCAATCGATTGCCGCGTGAAAAAAATTTCCGTGCAGTAAATCGTCGTTTCACGAAGAGATCAGTCGATTTACGTATAAATGTTAATATTTTCCCTTCTAGACATTAGAATCGCGCCAAATTTTACGTGCATATAAACTAGGTTAGTACCAACCTATCCTACATATTTCAATCGATTGCCTCGTGAAAAAATTTTCCGTGCAGTAAATCGTCGTTTCGGGAAGAGATCAGTTCGATTTACGTATAAATGTTAATATTTTCCCTTCTAGACATTAGAATCGCGCCAAACTTTACGTGCATCTAAACTAGGTTAGTACCAACCTATCCGACATATTTTCAATCCATTTGCCGCGTGAAAAAATTTTCCGTGTAGTATATCGATTCACGAAATCATGCCTTAATTTCATATATAACTGTTAATATTTTCCCTTCTAGACATTAGAATCGCGCCAAACTTTACGTGCATCTAAACTAGGTTGTACCAACCTATCCTACATATTTTCAATCGATTGCCGCGTGAAAAATTTTCCGTGCAGTAAATCGTCGTTTCGCGAAGAGATCAGTCGATTTACGTATAAATGACAAAAATACTCCAAACTGTGGTACTGGAAATGCTGCAAACTGCTCCTAAAAACCCTCACCACAAACTGCACAAAACGGACGTACGTTTCAATAGCAAAGCATCATCATCAGCAGAAACACTGAACTAAATAACTACACTAAAACTACCCTAATTTATACCTAAAAAGGTCAAGGTACATTAATCAGGTCATTGGCTGACTGCCGTCATGCTTAACTAGTCACTAATCCTAACTCCGTCTAATCTACTACTTATGCCTTAATAAACCGTAAAGACCAAGAATTTAAGGGTCCTAAATCTGAATTCATTAAAATATGTTGTTTTTATATATTTCCATACCCTCATAACAATTTAATTGTACATAGTTGTTTACGTTTTCTAACTAATTTATATTGTCAACCTTATGGTTTTCTTCAAGCATATGTAGGGCTACACTAGATTTGTCAAACCTTCTAAATTTAAGATGAGCCAAATGCTCCTTGTAACGTGTTTTAATTGATCTTTTAGTTTGCCCAATATATACATGATCACAATCTTTAACAAGATATTTTATAAATACCCTGATTTGTCCAATTATCTACTTATCTTTAGGTTTCCAAATATAATTTTTAAGACTGTTATTTGAAGTAGTTAACTATGTTATTTATTACGTTATAAATGTTTAATATTTCCCTTTAGACATTAGAATCGCCGCCAAACTTTACGTGCATCTAAACTAGGTTAGTACCAACCTATCCGACATATTTTCAATCCATTGCCGCGTGAAAAAAATTTTCCGTGTAGTATATCGATTCACGAAATCATGCCTTAATTTCATATATAACTGTTAATATTTTCCCTTCAGACATTAGAATCGCGCCAAACTTTACGTGCAACTAAACTAGGTTGGTACCAACCTATCCTACATATTTTCAATCGATTGCCGCGTGAAAAAATTTTCCGTGTAGTAAATCGTCGTTTCTCGAAGAGATCAGTCGATTTACGTATAAATGTTAATATTTTCCCTTCTAGACATTAGAATCGCGCCAAACTTTACGTGCATCTAAACTAGGTTAGTACAACCTATCCGACATATTTTCAATCCATTGCCGCGTGAAAAATTTTCCGTGTAGTATATCGTTTCACGAAATCATGCTTAATTTCATATATAACTGTTAATATTTTCCCTTCTAGACATTAGAATCGCGCCAAACTTTACGTGCATCTAAACTAGGTTGGTACCAACGTATCCTACATATTTTCAATCGATTGCCGCGTAAAAAATTTTCCGTGTAGTAAATCGTCGTTTCTCGAAGAGATCAGTCGATTTACGTATAAATGTTAATATTTTCCCTTCTAGACATTAGAATCGCGCCAAATTTACGTGCATATAAACTAGGTTAGTACCAACCTATCCGACATATTTTCAATCCATTGCAGCGTGAAAAAATTTTCCGTGTAGTATATCGATTCACGAAATCATGCCTTAATTTCATATATAACTGTTAATATTTTGCCTTCTAGACATTAGAATCGCGCCAAACTTTACGTGCATCTAAACTAGTTTGTACCAACCTATCCTACATATTTCAATCGATTGCCGCGTGAAAAATTTTCCGTGCAGTAAATCGTCGTTTCGCGAAGAGATCAGTCGATTTACGTATAAATGTTAATATTTTCCCTTCTAGACATTAGAATCGCGCCAAACTTTACGTGCATCTAAACTAGGTTAGTACCAACCTATCCGACATATTTTCAATCCACTGCCGCGTGAAAAAATTTTCCGTGCAGGAAATCGTCGTTTCACGAAGAGATCAGTCGATTTACGTATAAATGTTAATATTTTCCCTTCTAGACATTAGAATCGCGCCAAACTTTACGTGCATCTAAACTAGGTTTGTACCAACCTATCCTACATATTTTCAATCGATTGCCGCGTGAAAAATTTTCCGTGCTGTAAATCGTCGTTTCACGAAGAGATCAGTCGATTACGTATAAATGTTAATATTTTCCCTTCTAGACATTAGAATCCGCGCCAAACTTTACGTGCATCTAAACTAGGTTAGTACCAACCTATCCGACATATTTTCAATCCATTGCCGCGTGAAAAAATTTTCCGTGTAGTATATCGATTCACGAAATCATGCCTTAATTTCATATATAACTGTTAATATTTTCTCTTCTAGACATTAGAATCGCGCCAAACTTTACGTGCATCTAAACTAGGTTTGTTACCAACCTATCCTACATATTTCAATCGATTGCCGCGTGAAAAAATTTTCCGTGTAGTAAATCGTCGTTTCTCGAAGAGATCAGTCGATTTACGTATAAATGTTATATTTTCCCTTCTAGACATTAGAATCGCGCCAAATTTACGTGCATATAAACTAGGTTAGTACCAACCTGTCCGACATATTTTCAATCCATTGCGCGTGAAAAATTTTCCGTGTAGTATATCGATTCACGAAATCATGCCTTAATTTCATATATAACTGTTAATATTTTCCCTTCTAGACATTAGAATCGCGCCAAACTTTACGTGCATCTAAACTAGGTTAGTACAACCTATCCTACATATTTTCAATCGATTGCCGCGTGAAAAAATTTTCCGTGCAGTAAATCGTCGTTTCACGAAGAGATCAGTCGATTTACGTATAAATGTTAATATTTTCCCTTCTAGACATTAGAATCGCGCCAAATTTTACGTGCATATAAACTAGGTTAAGTACCAACCTACCGACATATTTTCAATCCATTGCCGCGTGAAAAAATTTTCCGTGGTAGTATATCGATTCACGAAATCATGCCTTAATTTCATATATAACTGTTAATATTTTCCCTTCCAGACATTAGAATCGCGCCAAACTTTACGTGCAACTAAACTAGGTTGTACAACCTATCCTACATATTTTCAATCGATTGCCTCGTGAAAAAATTTTCCGTGCAGTAAATCGTCCGTTTCGGAAGAGATCAGTCGATTTACGTATAAATGTTAATATTTTCCCTTCTAGACATTAGAATCGCGCCAAACTTTACGTGCATCTAAACTAGGTTAGTACCAACCTATCCGACATATTTTCAATCCATTGCGCCGCTGAAAAATTTTCCGTGTAGTATATCGATTCACGAAATCATGCTTAATTTCATATATAAACTGTTAATATTTTCCCTTCTAGACATTAGAATCGCGCCAAAACTTTACGTGCATCTAAACTAGGTTGTACCAACCTATCCTACATATTTTCAATCGATTGCCGCGTGAAAAAATTTTCCGTGCAGTAAATCGTCGTTTCGCGAAGAGATCAGTCGATTTACGTATAAATGTTAATATTTTCCCTTCTAGACATTAGAATCCGCGCCAAACTTTACGTGCATCTAAACTAGGTTAGTACCAACCTATCCGACATATTTTCAATCCATTGCCGCGTGAAAAATTTTCCGTGTAGTATATCGATTCACGAAATCATGCCTTAATTTCATATATAACTGTTAATATTTTCCCTTCTAGACATTAGAATCGCGCCAAACTTTACGTGCATCTAAACTAGGTTTGTACCAACCTATCCTACATATTTTCAATCGATTGCCGCGTGAAAAAATTTTCCGTGCAGTAAATCGTCGTTTCACGAAGAGATCAGTCGATTTACGTATAAATGTTAATATTTTCCCTTCTAGACATTAGAATCGCGCCAAACTTTACGTGCATCTAAACTAGGTTTGTACCAACCTATCCTACATATTTTCAATCGATTGCCGCGTGAAAAAATTTTCCGTGCAGTAAATCGTCGTTTCGCGAAGAGATCAGTCGATTTACGTATAAATGTTAATATTTTCCCTTCTAGACATTGAAATCGCGCCAAATCTTTACGTGCATCTAACTAGGTTAGTACCAACCTATCCGACATATTTCAATCCATGCCGCGTGAAAAAATTTTCCGTGTAGTATATCGATTCACGAAATCATGCTTAATTTCATATATAACTGTTAATAATTTTCCCTTCCAGACATTAGAATCGCGCCAAACTTTACGTGCAACTAAACTAGGTTGGTACCAACCTATCCTACATATTTTCAATCGATTGCCGCGTGAAAAAATTTTCCGTGTAGTAAATCGTCGTTTCTCGAAGAGATCAGTCGATTTACGTATAAATGTTAATATTTTCCCTTCTAGACATTAGAATCGCGCCAAATTTACGTGCATCTAAACTAGGTTAGTAGCCAACCTATCCGACATATTTTCAATCCATTGCCGCGTGAAAAATTTTCCGTGTAGATCATCGTTTCACGAAATCATGCCTTAATTTCATATATAACTGTTAAAAATTTCCCTTCTAGACATTAGAATCGCGCCAAACTTTACGTGCATTTAAAACTAGGTTGGTACCAACCTATCCTACATATTTTCAATCGATTGCCGCGTGAAAAAATTTTCCGTGTAGAAATCGTCGTTTCTCGAAGAGATCAGTCGATTTTACGTATAAATGTTAATATTTTCCCTTCTAGACATTAGAATCGCGCCAAATTTTACGTGCATATAAACTAGGTTAGTACCAACCTATCGACATATTTTCAATCCATTGCCGCGTGAAAAATTTCCCGTGTAGTATATCGATTCACGAAATCATGCCTTAATTTAATATATAACTGTTTAATATTTCCCTTCTAGACATTAGAATCGCGCCAAACTTTACGTGCATCTAAACTAGGTTTGTACCAACCTATCCTACATATTTTCAATCGATTGCCGCGTGAAAAAATTTTCCGTGCAGTAAATCGTCGTTTCACGAAGAGATCAGTCGATTTACGTATAAATGTTAATATTTTCCCTTCTAGACATTAGAATCGCGCCAAACTTTACGTGCATCTAAACTAGGTTTGTACCAACCTATCCTACATATTTCAATCGATTGCCGCGTGAAAAAATTTTCCGTGCAGTAAATCGTCGTTGCGCGAAGAGATCAGTCGATTTACGTATTAAATGTTAATATTTTCCCTTCTAGACATTAGAATCGCGCAAAACTTTACGTGCATCTAAACTAGGTTAGTACCAACCTATCGACATATTTTCAATCCATTGCCGCGTGAAAAATTTTCCGTGTAGTATATCGATTCACGAAATCATGCCTTAATTTCATATATAACTGTTAATATTTTCTCTTCTAGACATTAGAATCGCGCCAAACTTTACGTGCATCTAAACTAGGTTTGTACCAACCTATCCTACATATTTCAGTCGATTGCCGCGTGAAAAATTTTCCGTGCAGTAAATCGTCGTTTCACGAAGAGATCAGTCGATTTACGTATAAATGTTAATATTTTCCCTTCTAGAATTAGAATCGCGCCAAACTTTACGGTGCATCTAAACTAGGTTAGTACCAACCTATCCTAAAATTTTCAATCCATTGCCGCGTGAAAAAATTTTCCGTGTAGTATATCGTTTCACGAAATATGCCTTAATTCATATATAACTGTTAAATTTTCCCTTCTAGACATTATAATCGCGCCAAACTTTACGTGCATCTAAACTAGGTTTGTACCAACCTATCCTACATATTTTCAATCGATTGCCGCGTGAAAAAATTTTCCGTGCAGTAAATCGTCGTTTCGCGAAGAGATCAGTCGATTTACGTATAAATGTTAATATTTCCCTTCTAGACATTAGAATCGCGCCAAACTTTACGTGCATCTAAACTAGGTTTACCAACCCTATCCGACATATTTTCAATCCATTGCCGCGTGAAAAAATTTTCCGTGTAGTATAATCGATTCACAGAAATCATGCCTTAATTTCATATATAACTGTTAATATTTTCCCTTCTAGACATTAGAATCGCGCCAAACTTTACGTGCATCTAAACTAGTTTGTATCAACCTATCCTACATATTTTCAATAGATTGCCGCGTGAAAAAATTTTCCGTGCAGTAAATCGTCGTTTCACGAAGAGATCAGTACGATTTACGTATTAAATGTTAATATTTTCCCTTCTAACATTAGAATCGCGCCAAACTTTACGTGCATCTAAACTAGGTTAGTACAACCTATCCGACATATTTTCAAATCCATTGCCGCGTGAAAAAATTTCCGTGTAGTATATCGATTCACGAAATCATGCCTTAATTTCATATATAACTGTTAATATTTCCCTTCCAGACATTAGAATCGCGCCAAACTTTACGTGCAACTAAACTAGGTTGGTACCAACCTATCCTACATATTTTCAATCGATTGCCGCGTGAAAAAATTTTCCGTGTAGTAAATCGTCGTTTCTCGAAGAAGATCAGGCGATTTACGTATAAATGTTAATATTTTCCCTTCTAGACATTAGAAATCGCGCCAAATTTTACGTGCATATAAAACTAGGGTTAGTACCAACCTATCCGCCATATTTTCAATCCATTGCCGCGTGAAAAATTTTCCGTGTAGTATATCGTTTCACGAAATCATGCCTTAATTTCATATATAACTGTTAATATTTTCCCTTTCTAGACATTAGAATCGCGCCAAACTCTACGTGCATCTAACTAGATTGGTACCAACCTATCCTACATATTTGCAATCGATTGCCGCGTGAAAAAATTTTCCGTCAGTAAATCGTCGCTTTAGCGAAGAGATCAGTCGATTTACGATAAAATTATTTTCCCTTCTAGACATAGAATGCGCCAAACTTTAGTGCACTAAACAGGTTAGACAACCTATCCGACATATTTTCAAATCCATTGCCCGCGTGAAAAAATTTTCGTGTAGTAATCGTTTCACAAATCATGCTAAATTTCATAATAACTGTTAATTTTTCCCTCTAGACATATAATCGCGCAAATTTACGTGCATCTAAACTAGGTTGTACCAACTATCTACATTTTCAATCGATTGCCGCGTGAAAAAATTTTCCGTGCAGTAATCGTCGTTTCACGAAGAGATCAGTCGATTTACGTATAAATGTTATATTTTCCTTTAGAATTAGAATCCGCCAAACTTTACGTGATCTAAACTAGTTTGTACCAACCTATCTACATATTTTCAATCGATTGCCGCGTGAAAAAATTTCCGTGCGTAAATCGTCGTTGCGCGAAGATCATCGAGTTAGGTATAAGTATATTTCCCTTCTGACATAGAATCCGCCAAATTTACGGCATCTAAATAGGTTAGTACCAATTCGACATATTTTCACTTACCGCGTGAAAAAAATTTTCCGTGTAGTAGTCGATTCACAAAATCATCCTTAATTCATATATAGCTGTTAATATTCTCTTCTAGACATTGAATCGCGCCAAACTTTACGGCATCTAACTAGTTTGTACCAACCCATCCTACATTTTTAAGCCATTGCCGCGTGAAAAAATTTCCGTGCAGTAAATCGTGTTTCACGAAGAGATCAGCGATTTACGATAAAATGTAAATATTTTCCTTCTAAGACATTAGAATCGCGCCAACTTACGTGCATCTAAACAGGTTAGTACAACCATCGACATATTTTCAATCCATTGCGCGTGAAAAAATTTCCGTGTAGTATATCGTTTCAGAAATCATCTTATTTCAAAATATAATTTATATTTTCCCTTCTGACTTATATGCGCCAAACTTTACGTGCATCTAACTAGTTTTACCAACTATCCTACTATTTTCATCGATTGCCGCGTGAAAAAAATTTCCGTGCGTCAATCGTCGTTTCGCGAAGAGATAGTCGATTTACGTATAAATGTTAATATTTTTCCCTTCTAGACATTAGAATCGCGCACAGTTTACGTGCATCTAACTAGGTTAGTACAACCTATCCGATATATTTTCAATCATTGCCGCGTGAAATTTTCCGGTGTAGTATATCGATCAAGGAAATCATGCTTAATTTCATATATACTGTTTACTATTTTCTTCTAGAATTAGAATGCGCAAAACTAACGTGCATCCGAAACTCGGTTTGTCTCAACCTATTAC